>PVIH01024613.1:0-22394 GCA_004025045.1 Sigmodon hispidus | reverse complement strand
CAGGGGATGTACTCACTCACTAGTGGTCTCTAAACAAACAAACAGGAAAAAAAGCCAAACATGCCCAAGCAGCAAACCACAACCACTGAACAGCTTGGGATCAGAAACACCCTGGACTGACCCTTCAAACCCCAGTCCATCTATAGGAACACCTGACTCACTCTTGAGGGAGGGGGGACAAAACTGGATTTGGTCAGGAGTGAAGACTGATCCAAGCATTATTGGGCCAGTGTGACCATAGGACTGTCTGCTCCCTGCCCAGGGAGGGGATGGGGAGTTGCAGAGAAGAAAAATGATCAGATGTGGTGGGAGGGGGAAGAGACTTTCAATAAGGATATACAGGGATGGAAAAAAAAATTCAGAAGGAAAGCTGAACACAAAGAAAATATATGTCTAGTAATCTTATTTGTATTTCCACCCTTGATAAGCCATGCTTATGATTATTATCCTCTGTATAGTTATTGTTAACTCTTCGGCATTTTAAAATTCTTTTTACTGTTTTTTTGATAAATACAAAATAAAGAAGGAAAAAAAATTACCATGGTAGAGATATTTGACTTTTATGGTTAGATTATTTCTGGTGTTTTGTGTGGCAATTGTAAATGAGATTACCATTCTGAGTTTTTCCTTGGGATGTTAGTTATTGGTGTAAAGGTAGGCTCCTGATTATTGGGTATCAGATTTATATTACATCACTTCATTTTTTAATTCCTTTATTGTAATAAACTGTCAAATAAAATTGTTACAAACTAAAAAAAAAAAAAAAAAAAAAGAAATATCCACAGGCTGTTGCTGTAGCTTGGAATGATTTTGGGTTTTCTTAGTTTTGACCTAATGCCCATGTCCATGGAACAGTTTGATATTAGAGGGGGCATCATGTATTTATGAGTACCAGGGCACACTGGCTAGTTTTGATGACACAGGCTAGTGTCATCATAGAGGAAGGGTCCATTGAGAAAATACTTTCATGAAATCCAGTTGTAAGGCATTTACTCAATTAGTGATCAGTGAGGGTCCAGCCTATGGTGGGTGCTATCTCTGGGCTGGTGGTCTTGGGTTCTGTAAGAAAGCAGGCTGAGCAAACCATGAGAAGCAAGCCAGTAAGTGACACTGCTCCATGGCCCCTGTATTGACTCCTGTTGCTAGGAGTTGGAGTTCCTCTGCTGACTTCCTTCAGTGATGAACAGCAATGCTGAAGTGTGAGCCAAAGAAACCCTTTCTTCTTCAATTTGCACTTTGGTCATGGTGTTTCATCACAGCAATAGAAACCCCAAGACAAGGGCCTTTTGCAAACAGCAGCAAAATACTTAGGTGTGTGTAGGGGTGGGGTCGGGTGGGGTGGGGGGGTGAGAGAATGAAGGCTGTTTGCTTTGGCTAGGAGCTCTCAAACAAGGGGCTTCTCTCTCACCACAGTCTCAATTGTAAAAATGTGGATGATTTTACATCTGAAGAACGTTGTGATGATTAAACACACTCACAAATATTTACACTTTGGATAATTTTTTGACACACTAGTTAATTGAGGGGGGAACTATTTTGTCAAACTCAGGGTTCTATGAAGTCATCTGACTCAAACTGGGCCTTCGGATAATTAGTAAGGCCATTTCTTGAGTCTTGAAGAATGGATGACAGCTGGGTGAAGGAAGGGTGTGAGAGATGAGAGGCTGCATCTCTGGGAGATGGAGCTGGATGCAGGGCCCACTGTGAAGCAACCTGGCAGTATGGAGAATAATAACAAAGGCTGTATGAATTGGTAAGGCTGTGTGGTGATATGTTACATACTTAATAAAACCTAGAATATCAAGCGATAAACCCACAGTCAAGAACTAGGCAGACATAGCTCAGGCAGTTCTTGAACTTTGAGTACAAGGCCAAACAGCTGGGCTTCAATGGCACACACCTTTAATCCCAGCACAGAGAAAGCCTGAGAGTGATGATCTATGCCTTTAATCTCATAATTAAAGAGACAGAGAACTTTGTGTGTTTCTGTGAGTTCACGGCTGACAATCAAATAGAGTGTCTCCAGCCTGCCTTTAATCCTAACCTGGATAGGATACAGCCGATGAGAAGGGTCTTGAAGGCATAGTAGGAAAACAGCAAAGAGATCAGGAGTGAGATTGAGGAAGATGGAAGATAGCTGGTTGAGATTTGACTGTGGTGTTTCCTATCTCTGATATTTTAGCCTTTCCCCAGTATCTGACTCCGAGTCTCTTTCAATACAATCAGAATTTGTGCTACAAGCCTGGTCCCAGGTTTATAGGCTACAGTAAGGAGCTTAGCCCTCTTTTCCTGTGGGCTACAGCAATTTCTGATGCATGTTCAGTCTGATTAAGGCTTGTAGAAATGGATTTGATGAGGAAGCACATTAGAGAAGGTCATTGTAGTAGTTACTTTCTGTTGCTATGATAAAAGAAAATCCATGAGCAGATAACTTAAGAAGAAGAAGAAGGAGGAGGAGGAGGAGGAGGAGGAGGAGGAAGAGGAAATTTGTCTTAGCTTTGCTTCCATAGGGATTGGAGTCCATCATGGCAGGAAAGAGTAGAAGCAAGCAGCAGGTATGATGGCTGGAGCAGGGAGCTGAGAGCTCATATTTTCAACCACAAACATGAAGCAGAGTGAACTTGGAAGTAGGGCAAGGCTATGAATTCTCAAAGCCCACCCCTTGTGATGTAATCTCTCCAGCAAGGCTGTACCACCTTCCCAAACATGCCACCAACTGGGATTACGTGTTCAAATGTCTCAGCTTATGGTTCAAATGCCTTTAATCTTAGCACTAGGAAAGTTGAATCTTAAGTGAGATAGCTGGGTGGAAAAAAAGATAAGACAGGAGGAGGCATAAATTCAGCCCTTCACCTGCAACCTCCTTACATCTCGGCTGAGAACTGAGAGTCATTCACTCTGAGGATTTGTGAGGAGTGTTGAGGTAAGAAGTGGCTGTGGCTTGTTTCTCTGATCTTTCAGCTTTCCCCCAGTATCTGGCTCTGAGTTTTTATTATAAGACCAAGTAGAATTTGTATAATATCTGGTGCCCAACACGTACACAAATTTATGAAAATCCACTTGCCTTTGGCTTTGCAGCCATTGGCACAGGCTGAAACTACATGCGACTGGAGTCACTACCTGGCTACCAGGTTTTTCTTTTGAAGTTAGTCTCCAACCAGTTCTACTTTTTAGGAAGTTCCTGCCATACATGTTTCTTCTCCATATTCGCCTGGGTGAGTTTTTTAGACAGTGGGTTCCTTCTCTTGGTGAGTTGTAGTTTTTCCTGGACCCCTTTTTAAGTAGCTGCCTCAGTTCACTGTTATAAGAATCATCATTGTCAGCAGATTTGTTGAGTCAATTAAGATTTTGTAAAAAGGAAAATTAGCTTAAGACAGAAAGATGTTTTTCCTATATTAAAGAATGGGAAACAGTATTAAGATGGAAAGAATTTTGTTTTTATTTGCTAATACTATAGATAGTTTGAAAATGGAACCATTAAAAGAAAGGATAATTAATGTAGATGAGACTAGAATAATGTCTATTATAAATATTTGGTTGATCATTATTGTTTTAGTCCTAAAAAATTGAGTGCAGTTGATACTTGTGCCAAGATACAAGTATTAGAAAACTTCATTAAAACAGATCATAAAGATATTTAGATCCAGATGGAGGAATTTAAAGTAGAACCAATCTCAACACTGCCTTTTAGGGTTATGGACAAATAAATAGCCTAAGGTTATTAAATAGCCAGCCTTAATTTATTCAGTAACATTACAGGAATTGCCAAAATGATAGATATCCCCCAGACTCTAAAAGAACTGAATGGACTCCTGCACAAATGTCAGATTTGAGGAGATGCAAGAGGCAATAGTCCCTTATGGCATGCACTCACTCTTTTTAAAGCATATGTTAAACTCCTGGTTAGTTTGTAATGGAATTATTCCTAAAGATAATTCTGGACAGATATGGTTACAATGATTTTGGAGGCTGGTCACTAATTACAATGAAGGACCTGGTGGAAAGATGAGGCTAAGACCATGGAACAATGAGGTAGGGCTAGAGGTATTAATATTTCTCAAGACCAACTTCTTGGAAGAAAGATTATGCTAATGTAGAATGGCAATCTTTATATGATGACTGCACCCTGGCTTTATGCTGCATGACAGCCTTGAATGCTTGGGATAGAACTGAAGAAGTAGAAAAGAAAATTAAGTCATTTACAAAAGTGATACAAAGCCTGAAAGAAACCTTCATTGATTTTTTACACAGATTCATTTCAACAATTAATAGAATGGTACCAAATACAGAAGCTAGACAAACAACGATTGAATCTCTGGCTTTTGAAAATGCTAATTCACAATCCAAAAGGGTAATTAGGCAATTAAAGACAAGTTCAACACTCTTGGAGGAGTCGATCTGAGATACAATTAATATGGAATCTCATAACTATAATGATGCTTAAGTAGAAGTTATTTTCGGAGGTCTGAAGAAAAATCAAATATCAAATGTTACAACCATGGAAAACAAAGTGAACTAAAATGTGTCTATAAACACAGTATTCCTAGAAATAATGTTTTTGCTAAGCATCTCCCCAACCCAACATCTCTCTCTTCTGGAATATGCAGGAGGTATGGAAAAGGCATACATAGGACAAGTAAATGTAGGTCAAAAGGGATATGCAAGTAACTTTTTGCCTTCTGGAAACACAAGATAGGCCTCTTGCAGGCTGCCTTAGTAATTCAGTTTAGTCCTATCCTATCATCATGGAGGAAATATAGTGATATTAGAGGAATTAAAAAACTCTAATCATGTTTCTCTATCTTGCTCTGATGGTCCCATAGCCATATATATATATATCTCATTATATAGCCACTTATATGCCATTATAAGCTTTTAAGTCTATGGCTCAGGCTTATTACTTGCTAACCCTTATATTATATGTTAGCCCACTATTCCTATCTCTGCTTAGCCATGTGGCTTGGTACCTTTTCTCATTGTAGCATTCTTGTCTTGCTTTGTTTGTGTCAGGCTGGCACATGCTCTCTGCTCTTCTGATTTTCAGAATTCTCCTAGGCTGGTTGCCCTGTCTCTACTTCCTGTCTAGCTTCTGGCTAAACAGAATTTAATTAAACCAATATTTACAATGGCAAATATTTACAGTGTACAAGAGCATATTCTAAAAAACCAACTGAAGAATGGATTAACAAACTGTGGTACATCTACACAATGGAATACAACTCAGCAGTAAGAAAAAATGATATCCTAAAATTCACAGGCAAATGGATGGATTTGGAGAATATCCTCCTGAGCGAAGTATCACAAACTCAGAGAGATAAGCAGGGGATGTACTCACTCACTAGTGGTCTCTAAACAAACAAACAAGAAAAAAAGCCAAACATGCCCAAGCAGCAAACCACAACCACAGAACAGCTTGGGATCAGAAACACCCTGGACTGACCCTTCAAACCCCAGTCCATCTATAGGAACACCTGACTCACTCGTGAGGGAGGGGGGACAAAACTGGATTTGGTCAGGAGTGAAGACTGATCCAAGCATTATTGGGCCAGTGGGACCATAGGACTGTCTGCTCCCTGCCAAGGGAGGACATGGGGAGTTGCGGAGAAGAAAAATGACCAGATGTGATGGGAGGGGGAAGAGACCTTGAATAAGGATATACAGGGATGGAAAAAAAAAACCAGAGGGAAAGCTGAACACAAAGAAAATATATGTGTCGCAATCTTATTTGCATTCCCACCCTTGATAAGCCATGCTTATGATTATTATCCTCTGTATAGTTATTGTTAATTCTTCTGTATTTGCAAATTCTTTTTACTGTTTTTTTGATAAATACAAAATAAAGAAGGAAAAAAACAAAAAAAAAACCAAAAAAACAAAACAAACAAAAAAAAAACCCCAAAAAACAAAACAAAAACAAAAACAAAAAAAACCATACTGCTGTAGACAATAGAATAGCTATAGAATAGAGAACAAAATTTCTGGAAAAGCCATAAAGTGAATATTTGAACAAACTTGTCTAAATGGACAAAGACTAAAATTAAAAACACAAATAAGTGACTTTGTCTCTGAAGGTCTGATAGACACAGGTGTAGATGTAATAATAATTGCTCCAGAATCTTGGCATCCAATTTGACCCATTTAGAAGGTAAATGTTTAACTTTGAGAAATTAGAACATTATCCCAGGTAAAACAGAGCACAAGATGGCTCAAGTATATAGGGCCAGAAGTACAGAGAGGAAAATTAAAGCTATATGTGGCTAACATTGCCATGAATTTATTGGGACAAGATTTATTACAGCAATGTAATACTCATTAACATTTCCCCAATCTTAGACACAAAACATAAACTAGCATATATTTATAGGAAGCATATTAGAAGGTATTATAAAAACAATCACTAATCTTGTACAAAAACAAGGCACAGCAGCTGCTAATCTTTCAAAGGCACCAATAGCTCTACCCTCAAAATGGTTAACATAAGCCTGTATGTATAAAGCAATAGTCTTTAACAAAAGAGTAATTGCAGACCTTAAAGCAGCTGATATAGAAGCAGTTAAATGCTTGGGGCTATAGAGATGGCTCAGAGGTTAAGAACACTGACTATTCTTCCAGAGGTCCTGAGTTTAGTTCGCAGCAAGCACATGGTGACTCAAACCATCTATTTTGAGATCTGATGCTCTCTTCTGGCACACAGGCATAGTGGAAGCCGAATGTTGTATACACAATAAATAAATATTTATAAAAAAGAATCAATCATCCCTTGGAGTTCTTCTATATTTGATATAAAAAAGAAATCTGAAAAATGGAGAATGGTGGAAGCTCTAAGAGTGGTAAACAAGGTGATTCAGCCAATGGGCTCTCTACAATCTGGAATTACTTTGCCTTCTCTGTTACCTAAAGAATGGCCTATCATAGTTATTGGCTTAAAAGATTATTTCTTCCCTATCTCTCTACAAGAACAGTATAGGGAAAAAATTGCCTTTACAGTGCCTATTTCTTGGCTTGTAAAGTCAATATCAATGGAAATTCTCCCTCAGGAAATGTTAAATAGACTCATTGTGTGCCAATATTTTCTTCAACAGCCATTAGAAGTGATATATAAGCAATTTCTACAATCTATCATTTACCAATACATGGATGATATCTTTTAGATGACTCAAATATAGATACTTTAGAATATTCAAAAAATAAAAAAACTTGTCTGCTTGGGGATTAAAAATTATTCCTGGAAAGATGCAAAGAAGATATTCTATTAATCATTAGGCTATAAAAATAGGTCTACAAAAAATTAGATTCCCAAAGGTACAAACTAAGAAAGATAGATTGCAGACTCCTAATGATTTTCAAAGATTTGTAGAAGACATTTCCAACCTACAAACCACTGTTGGAAAAAAAAGTCATGAACTAGATAATTTATTCAAAACCGTATATAATGACAAGGATTTAAATAGTTCAAGAGAATTATCAGCTGAGGCTGAGAGTGAATTGGCTTTGGTGGAAAAGAAATTACAGGATACATATGTGGGTTATATGGATGCAGACCTTAATTGCATCCTGCTTATTTTACTCTATATGTATTCTCCTATAGAAAATTTAATGCAAAGGGAAATATTATATTGAAGTGAGTATTTCTACCACATAAACTGGGTAAGAAATTAAAGGTATATGTGGAAACGATTTCTGATTTGATTTTTAAAGGAAAATTAATTCTTTGTCAGTTGACAGGAATAGACCCAACAGAAACTGTAGTACCTTTAACTAATAATGAAATTGACCAATAATGGGCAGAAAGTAAACCTGGTCAAAGAGCTGGCAGTAATTTTTTGGGAGAGATTAATAACAAATATCTCCAAAGCAAAATAATTTAATTTATAAATGGAACTAACCAATTTCTGGAGATCCTAAATTTTATACTGATGCAAAGAAATTAGGAAAGACAAGTTACAAATCAGAAAATGTAAGTAAAGTGGCTCAAAGCTGCTATGAGACTATATTATTATACTTTCTAAATATTGATTTAATAAAACACTGATTGTCCAAAAGCTAGGCAGACAGGAAGTATAGGCAGGTGAGTCAGAAGAGAAGAGAAAAATTATGGAAATAGGATGAACAGTGTTGCCTGCCAGACTTAGAGGAAGGAATGAGAATGCTGTGCTGAGCAAAGGTACCAAGACACATGGATAAACATAGATTAGAATTATGGCTTAATCTAAGAAACAGAGCCAGTCAATAATATGCCTGAACTACTCGTCCAGCATTTGCTATAATATTAAGTGATCCAATCAATTATTTGAGAAGTGGCTACAGGACTATGTGTCTAGCCCTCAGGGTTTCTGGCTAGGGACAGAATTATCTAACTACACAAATCTCTTATAATTCTGTTCAAAAGTCAGAATTATATGCTATTATGATGGTATTAATGTATTTTTACAGAATATCTTAACATAGTTTCTCAATCTCAGTATGCAGAGTTGTTTTACACATTGAAACTGCTGACTTTATTCCTGAAGAGTCATAACTATCCTCATTATTTATTTATTCTGTTAGAAGAAAAATATCAGGATTAGGAATGATCTTATATATAAGACACATCCAATCCTATAATGCCAAGCCCTCTAGCACAAGATAATAATGAAATTGATCAATATTGATAGGAAATGTGCTAGAGGCCTGAGAGTTTTATAAAATCATGATGTCAATAGCAAAGGTTTAAAAAGGATTTCTTCATTACTTGGCAGCAAGTAAATGATAATATAAAAAATATTTTACCTATTCCTTTTATAACCAAATTGTACTATCAATAGGGAGTATACATAGAAATAAAATTTGGCAGATGGTTGTGTTTCATTTTACAGAATTTGAAAGATTAAAATATGTATACCATACAATAGATATGTTTTAAGGATTGTAATGGACAGCTGCTTTGAGCTCAAAGAAGGCTGATTCTATAATCACATTTTTGTTATAAGTTATGGCCATCATGGAAATACTTATATAAATTAAGACTGACAATACTCCAGCATTTATCTTAAGTAAAATAAAACAGTTTTTTTTTTTGCTTATAAAGCATATCACAGGTATAACACATAATTCTTCAGGGTAAGCAGTGATAGACAGGTGAAATTTAACTCTGAAGTATATGTTAAATAAACATAAAGGAGTTCCAAAGACCCCTAGAAATAGATTACATAATGCTTTATTAACTTTGAATTTTCTTAGTGCTAATGATAAAGAAACAGCAGCTGTGGAAAGACATAGGACTAAAGAAAAACTACTGAGATAAATCAGCTTGTCCACTTCTAAGACATATTGACCTCAGAATGAAAACCAGGATATGTGCTTTGTTGAGGAAGGAATTTCTGTTTTGTTTTTGTAGGTGAAAAAAGCTACGAATACCATCAAAATTAATAAATACTTGATTCAAACAGAAGTCTCTTGATAAGGCAAAATGAAAGCTCATTCACCAATGCCACAATTTTATAAGTTGTAAGGAAAAACCCACCAAACAAGGATTGTGTCAGGGTTTTGTTTTTGTCTTTACTGAAAAATAAATATTCATCTTTAGAAAGTCAAAAGACTTTGGACATCTAGACATCAAAAGCAGAAGGAACGCTTATTGATATGGGATGTCTTTCTGTATGCTGTGAATACCATTGGTTAATTAAGAGGCTGTTTTGGCCTAATGGCAAGTCAACTTAGAGGCAGGTAGAGAAATTCAAGCATAGATAAAGGAGAAGGAGGAAGGAGGTACAGAAAGATGCTTTGAACTGCCATCCAAGGAAGCAAGATATAAAGAAACACTGTCAAGTCAAGAGCCATGTGGCAATATACAGCTTAATGAAAATGGGTTAAGTTGTAAGAGCTAACAAGTAATGAACCTGAGCCACAAGCCAAACAGTTTGTAATTAATATGAGCCTTTGTGTGATTATTTGGGGCAAAGCAGCTGCAGGACTGCACATTTGGAACTTGAGACAAATGAGCCAGAAACTTGTTACTCCAAACGGCACTTCAGTGTTGGGTATTTATGTCCCCATAAAGCCTGAGAAAGCTTAAAAAGAGTTCTGAACACAGAACTAGAGCCCAAATCAGATTCCTAGTTGTGTCTCTCAAGTGGGCTATGGTACAGAGCGGCGTTTCAGCTTGAGTTAAAAATGGCACATTTGTTGCATGCATCCTGAGATACAACAAGGCTGGTTCCTGAAGCCTCACAGAAGCTTAGGTACAAGCATGAGATGCTTATGATGGATTTAAGGATGCTGCTCATACAGACAAAAAGGGAATAGAGTCAAGCACAGCTTCTTGGTAGTAGCATATTCTTGGGATGGCTTTGTTTGCTGGCAGCAAGCAGAAGTACAGCTCCTTTAAGAGAGGCTTCCTGACTCAGTCTTAGGGGAAAAAACAAACAACATGTCACCCTTTTAAGAGGCCATTCTGCTCAATATTTACATGAAGTTCATGAGCAATGGATGGTAGTGCTCTACTTTGCAGCAATGTGGACCCTACAATTTCTCAGAGTTGGAGTAGCAAATGAGGCTCCTTCCAGGACCTCTTGTATGAAGCTAAACTCTTTGTGAAACTAGACTAAGGAGTTGCGTGAAGCCAGTCAGCTGTGCTGGCCAAGCCTTTAATTCTAGACACACAGTTTAAAATATGGTTAAAAATACTCAATAAAATAGATTCAGATAGAGAAAGTCTCTAAACATTTACAATGTGTGTGATAAAAAAAATATATGGACTTGGGAGAGAAAAGGAAAAGGAAAAAGAAAATTCTTAAAGAAGAGAAAGAGTATTAAAAATATAATGAGCCATGTAAAAATGGAAAACATACAAAGAGTCTGGATTTTGTATCTATTGTGTCTTCTTTTACATTTTTAACTGTTAATGAGCTAATTGCTGAAAGAAATTTGGTTGTAAAGGTTGCTAAGTTAAACCAACATATATATTGTAAAGGAATTTTGACTTTGAAATTTGGGTCTAAGGATATGTTGGTTTAGAAAAGAAGTTCTGCTTTTGTTTCCACAGAAGATGAGAACCTGTGGATTGCTCGCAGCCCAATATGGTTTGTCAAGGAAGACCCCCTGAAAAATCTCTGATGGGGACAAATGTCCCGATGATCCAACATCCACATCAGCTTCAAAGTTGCTGACTAAGATGATCCAGCCTCAGGGTCCCCCAAGACTACCAGCACCCTCAATATGTAGAAAGTGGCCTAGAAAACTATGCCTACATTCCCAAAAATTTGATTATGAATGTTTATCTTTGTTTAGAGGGTTTGGTTATTGTTCATGGTCAATCTCTTTCTAAAAAGAAAAGAGCAAAAAAAAAAAAAAAAGAAAAGGGGATGTAGATATGATTGAATAAAAGGGTAGATTCTTGAATCTACTTTTAAAAAAACAACTACTTATTTTAAATACAGTATTGTAGATTTTAGTTTATTGATATAAATTTAAGGTTAATTTTGTTACACTGTATGTATATTTCTATTCATGTTTAAGATATTATGTTTATGCAATTACTTTAAAGTTTTAATGTATAATTAAAAATACAGATTAGTAATCATCTATGATAATCAAGCTTACAGTCATATTAAGTTTTTATATTATACAAAGATATATTTCAATTAGATAGGTAATCTTCAAACACTTCAAAGACCTACAGAATATGGCATTTAAAATATTGTAAGAACTTAAACTTTTCTGGACATTGAGACATGTCTTTTCCTGGCAGCACCAATCTTTTTCATGAGGATAATGGGAATAGATGAAACTCCATGTGGAGTTTACCTTCTTTGTGGGAAAGATGGGTCACCGGACAAGGAACTTGTAATTGCCCTGACTGCTTGGCAGTATGCTGTATAAACTAGACATGCAGAAACAATAGAAAAATGACCTGGGACTTTAACAGAACAATCAGAGATGGTCTTTCAAATTTCTGCTTCACAGAGTTTACCAGATATTCTGCAGGACACAGAAAGAAGTGACTGATGAACTATTCCAGAATGGGTGCAGCAATCCTTCCAAATACCTGCTTCACTGAAAAATATGCCAGAGACACTAGGCCTTTAGGCTGAAGATGGATGCCCCTACAATATAAAGAAACTTTAGGTGATTGATTGTCCAGGTATCCAGATGTCTCTGTCATTTCCAGATTTTGGAAGTTGCTTGTAATGTGCTTCCTGTTCATTCAGATAATATTACATTCTTCTGTGGTCTTTGATGGAATTAAAGATCAGATAGTTAAAATTATAATTTTCCTTAGATATAATAAATGGTAAATTAGATATGAAAGTTTGTACTCATAAGAATAAGGTAGATTATATAATATTTTCTTTAATTTTGCTAAATACAAATAAGGTAGATATTGTAACTGTAATTCTTTTAATAGCTGTTTTAATGTGGTTTGCAGCTTGGGCATGCTTGGCTTTTGTTCTTGTTTGTTTGTTTAGAGACCACTAAAGAGTGAGTACATCCCCTGCTTATCTTTCTGAGTTTGTGATACCTCGCTCAGGAGGATATTCTCCAAATCCATCCATTTGCCTGTGAATTTTAGGATATCATTTTTTCCTACTGCTGAGTAGTATTCCATTGTGTAGATGTACCACAGTTTGTTAATCCATTCTTCTGTTGAGGGACATCTAGGTTGTTTCCAGGTTCTTGCTATTACAAATAATGCTGCTATGAACATAGTTGAGCTAATACCTTTGGAGTGTGACTGTGCCTCTATAGGGTATACACCCAGAAGTGGTATTGCTGGGTCCTTGGGGAGATTGATTCTCAATTTTCTGAGAAATGGCCATATTGCATTCCAAAGTGGCTGAACAAGCTTACACTCCCACCAACAATGGAGGAGTGTTCCCCTTGCTTCGCATCCTCTCCAACAAAGGCTGTCATCTGTGCCTTTTATCTTAGCTAATCTAACAGGTGTTAGGTGGTATCTCAAAGTTGTTTTGGTTTGCATTTTTCTGATGGCTAAAGATGAAGAACACTTTTTCAGGTGCCTTTCAGCCATTCGTAGTTCCTCTGCTGAGAATTTCCTTTTTAGATCTGTACCCCATTTTTTGATTGGGTTATTCCAGGTTTTGGGCTCTAGATTCTTGAGCTCTTTATATATCTTAGAGATCAGTCCTCTATCACTTGTAGGGTTGGTAAAAATCTTTTCCCATTCTTCAGGCTGTTGTTTTGTCCTATTGACAGTGTCCTTGGCTTTGCAGAAGCTTCCTAGCTTCAGGAGATCCCACTTATTGATTGTTGGTCTTAGTGTCTGTGCCACTGGTGTTATATTTATTAAGTGGTCGCCTGTGCCAATTCATAGAAGTGTATTTCCCTTTTGTTTTATGTAATTTTGCTATTTTGAAACTGAAATCTTCCTTTTTGATTAGACAGAAAAGGGGAAGTGATGTGAACTATCCTTTCATATGATGTAAATACCATTGGTTAATAAAGAGACTGTTTTGGACTATGGCAAGCCAGCTTAGAGGCAAGCAGGAAATCCAAACATAGATAAAGGGGAAAGAGGGAGGAGTCACAGAGAGATACTGCAAGCTGCTATCCAAGAAAGCAAGATATAAAGAAACACATGTAATCCATGAAGTATGTGGCAATACACAGATTAATAAAAATGGGTTGAGTTAAGTTGTAAAAGCTAGCAAGTAATGAGCATGAGCCATAAGCCAAACAGCTTGTAATTAATATAAGCCTTTGTTTGATTATTTGGGGCTAGGCAGCTGCAGGACTGCAGGTGCAGATCTCAGGTCAGAAAAGCAAGAAACTTCTGACTACAAGCTATCCAGAACACATTTATAAGCCAAGAAAAATTGGACCTATTGTTACCAATATACAGGGTAAATATTACTGCTTAATATATCTCTATCTGTATATCTATCTATCTATCTATCTATCTTTACTTCTAAGAAAAGTTGAAGTCCTAGTTCAGTTAAAAATTAAAGCTAGTTTTGGAGTTGTAGTGTGGCTCTCCCTTCCCTAAACCCAAACATGATAGTTAAAGGAAAATGCAAAATCTCTGTCTCATAACAGAAAAGATATCTGATATGGGACAAAAAAATCAGAATTAAGGGACTATTCTATTGCTATTAATCTCATAATCTCTTGGTTTTATTTTAATTCTTTAAAACTTTTCATAATGTATACATTTTATATTAAAATTTATAAAATTAATATGTATTTAAAAAACTTTTTGTCATGATATTAATGATTATATAATATACTAATTCTAGAAAAAGACTTTCTCTAGCTCCCTGAACATTGTTTTGGGATTGAGTCTCTATCAGTGTTTGCAGTGAACCATGGAAATGCCTAATTGTAACCTTTGAAGTCTCCAAAAGGATGATGGAGCTCTACAATGATGATTTCACATGGACTATGATAATGTCATTAAGCTGAGAAACACAGCCAAAAGATTTGCTTTGGCCTGCAAACTGCTCAGTACAATTTTGAGGTGGCTAGCTGAGATATGATCCAGCCTCACAGACTATTTCAGCCAGGACTTGAGAAAAGCCCCACATTTTCTTATTATGCAGAGCCTGAACAACAAGTGATACAGCTACTTCTCCCAGGACTTGATAATTAACCACAAATTTTCTTTTCAGGATTCCCAAAAGAATCTGTCACCATTAGATACCAGGAAGTAAGTTTAAGAGCACAATGCTCACATTTTCCAAGAGGTGAAGTGGGTGGCTTTGGTAATTTTTTGATTATTATCCAATGAATTATGGATAATTATCATTGTTTAGGGTGATTGGTTACAAATAGTTATTTATAATGGTTAGGAAAAAATCTGAAAAAGGAGATTAGATTCAGGGTTCTTTAAAAAAAAGAAAAAAAGAGATATAGATATAGGACAAAAGAGTAGATGATTAAATTTACTTTTTAAAAGCAACTACTAGTTTTAAATATTTTACATTAGATTAGATTTAAGGATATTATAAACAAAGTGTGTACATTGATACAAAGTTGAGATTAATTTTGTTACTGTACATATATTTCTATTCTTGTTCAAGGTATTGTACCTCTACAGTTCATCTAACAATGTAATGCAAAATTCCACTCCTTGAAAATTATTATTACCAACTCTAGGATATAAAGTAGCGAAAGTTAGTAGTTAATTATTACAAGCAAACTTGGAGTCATATCAAATATGTTTTAAAAGTTAAACATATTTTATCTTATTAAATATATTTTATATTTTATTTTTTAGTCAGGTCATCTTCAAACACTTCAGAGATCTACAGGATATGGCATTTAATGTATTTTAATAACATAACTTCTTTTTTTTTATGGCAATAAGACATGTCTGCTCCTGGCAGCACCAATCTACTTCAGAGAAGATGATACACATAGAAAAAACTTCATATTGAGTTTAATTTCTTAGTGATAAAAGATAGCCACTGGGCAAGAAAATAATCTCGCCTCAACTGCTGACAGTATGATGTCAAAAATGGACAAGCATGACACACAAAAGAACTGCTAAACCTTGCTAAGACAAAGTAGGAAGGTCTTTAAGAAACTTTTATTTCACAGAAAGGCCTATTAGATATGCTAAATCTGTAGGCTGAAGATGAATGCCCTAATACTGCAAAGAACACTTGGGTAAGTATCCAGGCAGCCAGCTATTTCTATCATTTCTCACAGTTTTTGGAAGTTGTCTGCTTGTTCTTTCTGATTACTCAGTTAATATTATTTTCTTCTCTGGTCTCTGAGGGAGTTGAAAATTAGATAGTTACAGTTTTTCTAGTTATAGATTCAGAAAAGAAACACACTAAGAGGTTAAAGTGTTTAAGTTTGAAAGACATCAAAAAGTAGTTTTCAGTTAATAATACAAGTTAGATAGAAAGTAAATTAGTCTTCACTCCTGGCCAAGGCTGGGATATAGGCGCTGAGGCCTGGTGACCCCTCCTCACCTCTGGGCGGGGTCTGAATCTGCCCTTCAGAGACCCCTGTATTTGGTTTGCTCAATTCGAGGTCGTGGTGGGGAGCTGTGCAAATTCCCTCAGCAGGAGCTGTGGATGTGGTCAGGGGCAGAGTTTACCTGCCCCTGCTCCAGAGTGCACTGGGATTCTGCAGAAAGCACTTGGTCCCGGGAGTGGGATTTGTCAGTGGGACCACAGGACTGTTTGCTCCCTGCCAAGGGAGGGGATGAGGAGTTGCAGAGAAGAAAAATGACCAGATGTGGTGGGAGGGGGAAGAGACCTTGAATAAGGATATACAGGGATGGAAAAAAAAATTCAGAGGGAAAGCTGAACACAAAGAAAATATATGTGTATTAATCTTATTTGCATTTCCACCCTTGATAAGCCATGCTTATGATTCTTATCCTCTGTGTAGTTATTGTTAACTCTTCTGCATTTTAAATTCTTTTTACTGTTTTTTTTTTGATAAATACAAAATAAAGAAGGAAAAAAAAAGAAAAAAAAGAAAGTAAATTAGGTATAATCCTTTAAACTCACCAAAATAGGATAAATAATGAAGCGTTTTCTCTGATTTTGTCAATTATTAGTGGACTGGACATTACTGATGTAAGTATTGCCTGTATATGTTGTATATAGTTATTGTACTTATTGTATATAGTTTTATTACATTGGTTACAAATTCCTTTTTTATTTTTGACAAAAAGGGGATATGTGGATATATACATTATATATTTAATAAAGTTTGCCTGAAAACCAGAGGGCAGATTCAACCCATAAATTTAGCCATGAATGTCAGGGATTGGTGACCCATACTTTTAATTCCAGCACTCAGGAGGCAGATATCTGTCTAGATCTCTGTAGTTCAAGGCCCAAAAGTACCAGGCAGTGGTGGCACACATCTTTAATGTCAGAACTTGGGATCCCACACCTATGTTCCCAGTACTTGGGAAACATACATGCCCTTCCTAGCACTAGAAAGTTGAACTAGGAAGTGAGAGAGCTGGGTGGAGAAAGAAAGATAAGGTAGGAGGAGGCATAAATTCAGCCCTTCACCTGCAGCCCCCTAACTTTAGGCTGAGGACTCAGAGGCATTTAGTCTGAGGATTCATGAGGAGTGGCTAGGTGCCAAGTGGCTGTGGCTTGTTCTCTGTCTCCCTGATTTTTCAACTTTTCCCCAATATCTGGCTCTAAGTTTTTTATTATATGACAGGGTAGAATTTGCGCAATAGTTGCCCACCACCTCTGGATCTTACATCTTTCTGCCTTCTCTTCCACATCAGTCTTTGAGCCTTGAGGAAAGGAGTGAGACACAGACACTCCTCCATTTAGTGCTGAGTGTCTAAAAATCTCTCATTCTCTGCATGTGGACTAGTTTTAGTTCTCTGTATTAATTCCTATCTACTTCAAGAAAATGCTTCTCTGATTAGGGTTGAGTGATACACTAATTTATGGTATAGCAGTATGTTGAAGTATTATTGTAGTAGGTTTTCTCTTAGGAGTCATGACCTATCTAGACCCAAGTTCTTGGCCTCATTAACAGTTGTAGGATGGGTTTCATCTCATAGAGCATCCTATAAAGCCAATAAAAAATGTTGTAGGTTGCTCCTATAATATTTGTGTCACTATTGCATCAGTGGGTATATTGTACAGGCAGGTCCTATTGTAATTGGACAAGTTTGTTGCTGTGTGTGGTTGATGATCATTTTTCCCTCCAAGAGTGTCCAATATAAGTGCTGATAAGAGCAATGAGGCTTTTTAGTTGAGAACCAGCTTGATTTCTTTATATTTGATGATGTAAGTATATAGTGCTTTACTGTCAGATTGTAAATGGTAATCAATAGTCTTGGCAATAACCTGTAATGGCTGAGGTCTATGCAATTCCTTTGGTTTATTATTTACAAAGATATAACTGTTCTTTATTGATACAAGGGATTTTATTTGGTAGCATACGGTATCCTGCACAGACATTGTCTCTCCACCCCCATTCCATGACAACTCTATCTAAATGTTATTTATATTATTCATGTATGTATTTTAGAAAGTTACTAAAGTAATATACTTCTATATGGCACTCAAAAGGCTTTAGCTGTCTTCCTTATTATATTTCCTGTATTCTATCCTTCACCCTCACTGTGCATACCTCTTTCCATTTAATCCTCTTGATTTCTTTTTATCCCTTTATACTACTATAGTCAATTTGCCTTTTCTTGAAAGATACCTCCTCCAGCCCCTTGCTAGCTATCCAAGCTCTCTGGTTATTCTGATTGAAACATGTATCTATAGTCTAAAAGCTAACATCTATCGCGATACTAATCCACCAAGAACTATATGCTAACTCAGGTTTCTTTATTTAAAAGTTACTTACATAACAGGGATTGTTCCAGGGGAGGAGGAGAAGAGGTAGGAGAAGGACGGAGAAGCAGAGAGCAGGAATGATCCGTGCCGTAGAAAGCAGGAACAGTCCGACAATCCGTGTCACAGAAAGGAGGAGCAGTCCGAGCCGCACTGTCCTTCCTCTCCATGCCACTCATCCAGCGCCACATTCTGCTTCTGTCTTCCGGCAAAGCGTTCTTTCATTGTTTCCCCCCAGATGACTGACTCCACCTGGCTCAGCACTCTGTTGTGTGTTTTTTTTGCATAGCTTCAGATTTCCCACTACATCTCCCCCTTCTGTCTAAATAAGAGGGTTCTAAACTAAATATAAAGCTACATACTATAGGGATCATCATAAGGCAGTGTCTGGGGAAAAAAAAGGTACTAACTTAAGTGAGGTCAAACTACCACTAACAAACAACAAATACAAGGTGCAATTTAATGTCTAAAATGTTGATATGAGGAAATGCACAGGGATTGCTTCAGTGCTGTTTATCTCGAACAATAAAGTTCTAATACCTGAGTGTCCTTGCTGAGATGTGAAGTAATAACAACCTCAACTATCCAGTCTTCAACACCATCAAGACCTGAGAAGGAGAATATATACCTGAAGTTGGAAGCATGATGAAGTAGCTTTCAAAATTTAGGAGAAAACAATGACAGTTAACTACCTGGACAGTCATCCACCACTTCTCTGTACAATGGGAGCATCCATCCTTGTGGCTACGGGCCTATGATATCTGACAAGTCTCTATAGAAGCAGAGTATTTTTTGGTTGGACCGCCTTATCCTGTCTAGGTAGGCTTCGGCAGTCTCTATCCTTCATCCTGCTCGTCCACTTCGGATAGTGAGCACGCTGACAGCAGTCAGGGTAAGTGCTGTTCTTTGACCCTCAGTCCCTTGTTCACCAAATAAGACAATCTCTTTGCAAGATGTCTGTGATGCTCAACACCACCTTGAGAAAGGAACAGTGATGCCAGGAGCTGTCATGTCTCTCAAGGCCAGATTCGAGATAACAAAATCTTGAATGCCATATTCTCTCTGTCTATGAAGTGGTTGAAGATGCCTATCTACCTGTTATATTCTAACATGTTTCCAAAAAGCCTGAGTACCCTGACTATTAGGTGGCAAATCTGAGTAACCATAATCTGCAATCCCAATCAACCAAGAAAGTGAAGCTAACATTGTAAAAATAGGCATTCCAAAATGAGTGTACAGCTCCTCCATAATAATTTCAAGTATAACAATCTTATGAATATTGACCAAAATACACATTTCATATCAAAAGACAACAATATCCTAACTATATATTATTATACCAAATATCTAAACAGTTATATAAAACAACTTGTGTATATGTTACAACAAATGTTATGACTAGCATAAATAATTAGAGATAGAAATTGCATCATGGAAACGGCAATGTACTTAATACACATCAATGTGCAAAATATTTTAAACAGAGGTAGACACGTACAAATTAAGGCAATTATACATTCAACTTTGTAGCAGTATACATGTTATCTCAATCAAACATATACATTGATTTCCCATTTGTATCAATATACAAACATTTGTACCATGGCGATTCATTTCTCATACATCCTTTGGTTAATAGTTGTTTGCAAGTATAATGATCTCCTATCTATTCCCTTTTCCTTCTTTCTCTCTCTCTCTCTCTTTTTTGTTTTTCATCTATAATATCATTCCCTCCTCTACCCAAGATTAACTTATAACCATCGTACCAAAATGATAATTGACCATAACCCTCCCTTGGATGACCAACTTATCGGGAAAGGGATGTAGTTCTTTCATTAAGTTGCTTCATGCTGGCCTGTGGGGGATGGTATTTCTGTGGGGTTCTGTAAACTAAGCAATGGTTAAGTCCTAATGAAGTAACTGTAAACATATATAACCATTCCACAAATGTCTATAACCATTCTCACCGTAGTGAGTGAGTCCATCTGAAATTCTTGTTAATGATATGATATGAAACTATCTTGCAACTGTCCTGATTGGTCTATACCTCAAAGGTGATCACTGAGTGACATACAGCAGGTTCCTTCTTTCTCTGTCTCAAAGGTCTTTCATTTTCTGCTTTTTTTTTCCCAGTGGGGGCCCCATCTTCCTTCTGGATGCCTTGGAGAGTGCTGGTAGGAGAAATTGTTTTTTATAGTGGGGAATCCAATGAATACTATTAACTGAAGATATTGAACCATCAGAAAGAATTGTGTGCAGACAAGATTTTTAGATTAAGAGAGTAGGAAATGTAGAAAGAAGTAAGATTTAAGATTTAAAGCAAAAGTGAGATAATATTGGTCCTTATGTATTTCATCTATTTTCTGTCTCACCTCAGGTGGCTTTTCTGATGTGAGACAGAATCTCTAAGGTTTTATTTACCAATACACTTGGGTTTAGAGAGGGAGAAAGACACTTGCTCCACCCCCAAAGCCAGGCTTTTTTGTTACCAAACTAGGACCTCCTTTAAATACATAAATACATAATCATTAGATATAGATGTACAGTTGTGAGAATAGAGAAATTACCCTTAGCGCCTGTCAGTGTCAGACGTCCTTGTAATCCCTTGTAGTCCTTATAACGTTTCAGAAGTCTGAGCATTCAGCATCCTTTTAGCTTTGTGAAGAGGGTTGTATCCATTCTTCTGTAAAAACAAAATTAAAACCCTGCCCCACCTTAGTTAAATAAATATTCCTTATCACATATCCAATTGTCTTATCAGTAGACGAACCATTACTCCTTCTCCTCCGGAGGGTTCTCCTTTTTGAATCGGTTCTTTATCAATCTTGTTGGTACCCATATTTTCTTATTTTTGTGGCATAGGTCTCAGGCTGGACCAGTCGTTGGTTGACCACTTCTATAATCTCTGTGCCACCCTGACCCCAGCACATCCCATAGGCAGAACAGACTGTGGGTTGAAGGCCTTGTGGCTAGGATGGTGTTTTAGTCCCTCTACTGGAAGTATTTCCTGGTTATAGGAGATGGCCAGTTCAGGCTACATATCTGCTATAGCTAGGAGTCTTAGCTGGAGTCATTCTTATAGATGCCCGGTAGTTTTCCTTGCACCATGTTTTTACCTGAATCTGAAATGGCTCCTCCCATTTCTAGTCATCTTTCTTAATACTTTCCCCCTCCAACCACCCCAAATCTGATCCTTCCTCATGTTCCCATTCCCACTCATCCCCAATTTACTATTTTCCCTTCCCAGGAGATTTGAGTGTCTCCCCTTGAGCCCCCCTTATTACCTAGTGTCTCTGGGTCTATGGATTATAGCCTAGTTATCCATCACTTTATAGATAATATCTACCTAGAATTGGATACACACCATGCTGTTCTTCAGGGTATGGGTTAACACACTCAGGATGATTTTTCTAGTTCCATCCATTAACTTTCAAATTTTATAATGTATTTTTTTTAACAGCTGAGTAATGTGTAAATGTATCACATTAAAAAAATCATTTTTTGATTAAGAGACATTTAGGTTGTTTCCAGGTTCTGGCTATTACATATAAAGTTGCTATAAATATAGTCAAGGAAGTGGACTTTGGGTGTACACCAAGAGCAGTATAGCTGGGTCTTGAGGTAGATCAATTCTCAGTTTTCTGAGAAACCACCATATTGATTTCCAAAGTAGCTGAACAAATTTGCACTCCTACCAGCAGTGGAAGAATGTTCCTTTTGGTCCACATCCTCTCCAGCATGAGTTATCACTTGTGTTTTTGAACTTAGCCATTCTGATGTGCTGCACAAATTCTGATTGTAATGAAAGAAACTCAGAGCCAGGTATCGGGGAAAGGCTGAAATATCAGAGAGAGGAAACACCACAGTCAAACCTCACCCAGCTATCTTCTAGCTTCCTCAGCTTCTCTCCTCATTTTGCTTCTAATTGCTGCTGTTTCCTAAGCCTGCCTTAAAGTCCCTTTTTGCCCAGCTGTATCCCACCCAGGTTAGGATTAAAGGTGTGAGCTATTCTATTTGGTAGTCAGCCTTGAACTCACAGAAACACAGAAAGATCTCTGTTTCTAGAGTTGTGGAATTAAAGGTGTAGGTCAGCACTCCAGGCTTTCCCTGTGCTGG
>PVIH01024612.1:0-22400 GCA_004025045.1 Sigmodon hispidus | reverse complement strand
CTGGTCAGGGTTCGAATCCGCCCCTCAGAGACCCCTGCAGTTAGTTTGCTCAGTACACTCAGTTCAGGGTCGCAGTAGGGCTCCTAGTAGATTCCCTGAGCAGCAGGGGCTGCGGGTGTGGCCAGGTGCAGAGTTCAGCTGCCCCTGCTCCAGAGTGCGCTGGGACGCCGCAGAGAGCACAGGTCCCGGTGGCGGAACCACTATACTCCTTTCTAATTCCACCCTTTCATGGACTGAAGCCCAGCCTTTGGTGACTGTCCAAGTGCTGAGCCACCCAGAACTCTGCGCAGTGACTCTGGCTCCCTCCTCTTTTTCCACTTCTCTGGAATGCTTTATCTGTAGTCTCATTCATCAGCCATATCAATTATCAGCCTCCACCAGTGTTTGGAAGGGCACACCAACAAGCCATTTTTCTCCTGAGCTTTGCCTAGACTGACTTGACTTAACTCATACCCAGAGACCATCTTATCCTTGCCAGAGCAAGCTTTCAATGTATCATCTACTACTATGGTTTTCTTTTATGAGTTTCAAGTACAATAAAGCAATTTTAAATCAATGGAAGAGATTACTGATCATAAAATTAAATATTTCTCTTAAATGGACTTTAGCCCATTTATAAAACTACCCGTAATGGTTTGAATTAACAGTGTCACCCATAGCTTTATATAATTGAGCATTTGTTCCCTGCTTTGGTCCAACTGGGCAGTTATGGAACGTTTAGTAGGTAGAGCCTTGTTAGAGGATTATGACCCTCTAACAAGGCTCCCTCTCCCCTCCTTCTTTCTTTTCTCCTTCTTACTCTTCCCCTCGTGTGTATTGTGTGTCTGTTTCTCTCTCCCCTTCCCTCTCCTCACCCTCCTCCTCTCCTTCTCCTTCCCGTATAGAAGGAGATGTTATCTGCCAGCTCCCCGTCCCTGCTCCTATCAGGTGTCATGTCTTCCCTACCATAGGCCTTTATCCCTTTAGAACCATAAGATAACATGCATTCTTTCTCCCTTAAGTTTCCTTTTGTGATGGTATTTTATTAATACATGAAATTAACAAATACATTATCTGAATGTTTAAGAGGATCAGATAGACTATGGAAGATTATTGAAGTATGGCCCAAATCAAGCATAAATGCAATGTTTACCTTCAACTTAACACGGTAGCTTCACCTAGTCATGGAAGTTAACTTATAGGTAAATTTTAGTTCATTGTAAGCAGCATATGTAATTTCTTAAGTAATTTAATAATAAAACTTTGGATTTTGAATTTCTCACATATTCATATCAAAAACAGCTATACTTTTCTAATATTGTTAAAATGTAAGCATTAAGTAGGATATTTAAGGAAAATGATTCAAGTACAATGAGAGAAAAATGAATAAATTTTATACAAACACTTATTGTGCTGTCCAAAGTCAAAATCTGTTTGTTGTTTTTAGTCTAACTTTGGAGTTGCTCTTGAAATCCCAAGTCTCTAATCTCAATCCAGATAGTCACAGAAAATCATGAGGAACATCGTAGATAATGAAAGAAAGCCATTTCCTCTGTTTGTCAAAATTTCAGTCTGAAGAGGAAAACAATAGTTCCTTCTTAATGATTAAATTGGTCCTGAATATCTTGACATTCCAGGAGACCAAAATGAAGTTAAATTTTAAGTTTCCTTTTTCTCTTATGACCTGTTACAAGAGAAAAAATTTACAGTATTAGTAACAACATTGATCATAGAAGTAGATTGGAGCTTGCTGACAAAGTGGGCTAGCTATTCTTACAAGTTCAAGTCTAACAAGGTTTATCTCTTTAAATTTTTTTACTTTTGGACAATATACCTTTGTTAAATGATTCTGTCTCAAAAATTTTAGCATACATTAAGGAACACTAAACATCTATCCACAAAGCTCTTTTATTTTGAGTGGCAGGGGTGAAATACTTAGTGAACTGCATATTCCCACTTGGGAAACTTACAATGCCAGGTATTTGTTTAGATTGTTTGCTGTTGTTTGCTTTTGGGAGAAGATAAATGATTGAATTGTCTGCAACGGTGTTGAAAGAGATGCCATAACTTTGCATTCTGCTTTCCTCCTAAATAATAAAGCTGAAAGTGCTGTGCAGAAAAAAAAGTAACAAATTTTTCCTTTAATTTTTGGCACTTATAAGTCTAGAGTTCTCAAAATATGCAACATGAATTTCTAATCATGTGTCTCACCAAAATTAACTGAAAGTAATTACTCAAGAAATAATTAACTTATTCGTTATAATCACACAAACTTTGTATTTAACTAAACTATTGAAAGTGAGGGAAATGAAATTTGTCTTTTTATGTCACCTAAGGCCACATCAATGGATTTACTGCTAGTCCTAGTGCCTTCCACTCAGCTGTAGCAGATATCAACAGAAAGAGCCTTTGAGTAATACTTCAACAGTCCCAAAATGGTTCATCATGGAATTCACTTTATAGTCTTACAGTCTATAATACCATTAGGTGTAATTTGGGTTTAGAAACCATGATATTCACAGTTTAGTTCATTTCCTTCAAGATTATATCAGTCATGACACTTTTATCCCCTTCTCACTGTTATCTAGAGCAATTTGGGAATTATATGGAAAAATTGGTACCATATTGAATTAACAATAATATATGAGTTTAAAGTTCATTTCTCTTCCCTGCTTTTACAAACAGAATCTATTTGCCTCTACTGACGAATTTCCAGCCCTCTAAATTATCTCCTTAAGTGGACAAAAATGATAAAAGCTTTTCTAATAAGTTAAGTATGCCATAATTTTAATTTATATATTTGCAGCTGTGAGTATATATTACAAGATTTCCTCTGGATCTGACTTTCAAAGAGACTAAGCTTCCTCATTCTACAAGAAGCATCTCCCAAGAACCTCAGTCAAATTGATGACTGCAGTCTTTTACATGAGAGCATGTTTCTCTGACATGTCCTCTTCAAAGTGATCCTCAATGCCTCTTGGGTTTGACATGGATATTCCCCAAAGCATGGTTTATTTAGTCTTTCTCAGAGTGAGTCTACTATCCTTTTCTGTCAGCATTTTTTCAGAGGTGTACTCCATACAACCATTCACTTATTGACAGTGTTAACTTCCAAATTTGCAAAAGTAATTTTTTTGCTACTGAATTTTAAATCTAGAAAAGAAAAGCTCTGGAGAGAATCTTTCTTTATATGTCTTATACTCGTGGTCTCAGGGAAGAGAGGACACTAAAAACTGGTTGACTTCAAATCTGTTTTTTTCAGAGAGGCTAAATATCCACAAAAATAAGGGGGAAGTCAGCCAACTGGTGTCCATTGCCTGAGCAAATACAGTATTTGAAGAGACCAGCAATCTCAATCTTCAGCAATGTTGTAATAAACAGAGCTGTTTTTACAAACTATTTTGTTAAAGGAAACTTTTATTCAGACTGTGCACAAAGCCATGAGGTGAAACTTTGAGGCCTCAGTTGATTACATTACCTAGCAGACAGACAGATAGTCAGTCAGTCAAACAGACAGACAGACAGACAGAGTGGTTTCATTTTAAAATTTTGAGAATTCCCTGCTGCTTGTATTGAAAAGATGCTTTTATAGAAGATTTACATCATATCAAAGGTTTTTCTCATTGAAGTTTTGAATGTTCTGGTT
The DNA here is from genome assembly GCA_004025045.1 of Sigmodon hispidus. NCBI lineage: Eukaryota > Metazoa > Chordata > Mammalia > Rodentia > Cricetidae > Sigmodon > Sigmodon hispidus. Next base: position 18,775 of record PVIH01024612.1, on the reverse strand, counting down.
ATTTTGGCAACTCATTGCCACCACTGATATTTCATAAGCTATGTTGAACCTGCCTGTTATTTACCAAATGACAGCTCATTTATAACAGTTCTAACTTCTGTCTACTTTGTTCACAAACAGAATCAATTTGCTTCTGCTGACAGGATCACTATTTCAAATCCTCTAAATTGGTTTCCTAAGTGGACAAAAATGAATAAGGACATTCATAATAAATATGTCATAGTTTTAGTTTATGTTTGTTGTTGTTTATATATTACAATATATTATGTATGTACATAGCAACAAGATGAAAATCAGATAAATTAAATCAACAAAATGTGTCTGTATGGAGCTGCACAAACAGCTCAGTGCTTAAGAGCACTTGCTGATCTGGAAAAGAAGCCATATGTAACTCCCAGCAAGCACATCAGCAGGATCACAACTGCCTGTCACTTAAGAACACACATACAGAACACATCAGACAAGCAAGCACACACATAAACATAAATACATAAAAAGTAAAGAGAGATCAGTTTCCACAAAACAGAATTGTTCATTCTCTACAAATGTGAGTTTTCTAGAGTCAATGAAAAGCACAATTCCTACCAGTGGCTAGCTATGACACATGGGAAGTTTTGTTTATAATACTATGTTTCTCTTCCTTAGCTGCAGAACTTTCTTCCTGTTACTTGAATACAGGAGGCATATTTCTTCCAACTTAGAATCTTTAACTTGGCATTTCAGTTTCCTGCACTGTTGTTCAGCTGGTTCACATGACCAACCCCTCCTCTTATTGAGACACCAATTCAGGAAAAAAAGCTCATGAAATTCCTAATAACTGAAGTGTCTAAAAGTGAACCTGTTGTCATTTGCTGTCTCTTTCCTGTGATTTCTTTTCTTTATTAATACAATACATATTCAATGGTATACTTGTTGCCATTATCCCTAACTATAATTTAAATTGCATGAAGTCACATAAGGTTTTTTGATTACTGCTAATTCTCATGTTTGAATGGTCTGTTGGCCTAAGAAGGACACAGTATATGAAGACTGCATGAATAAATTATTGCCTTGATTTTGTCTTGTAACTTGTACTCTCATAGACTTTGGCTTGTATTAGAGAAACAGATCATATTCATTTTCTAGCACTTTAGCATCCTCAGTAATATCTGCTTTGATATGTTGTTCCTATTTCTCTTGATATTTTACAAATAAAATTCTGTATCTACAATTTAGTTCTTATCTTCCTATGTCCATTCCATGTCATCAGGTTTTTTCCCTATACTAATTATAGCATGTCAAACCACTTCAACTCAATCCTGATAGATTTGGCCAGAAAAACATAGCCACCTTTAACCTCACCACCCAGATCTCACCATAACAACCTCATCACCATAGCCTCACCATCCCAGCCTCACCACCACAACCTCACCACCTCAGCCTCTTTACCCCAGCTTCACCACCCTGCCTCATCACCCCAACCTTACAACCCAACCTTACCACCCCAATCTCAACTCTCCATCCTTACCACGCAGCCTCACCACCCAAACTTAACAACCCAGCCTCACCTCCCCAACCTCCCACCCCAGCTTCACCACCCAGCCTCACCACCCCAGCTTCACCACCCAAACCTTATCACCCCAACCTCACCACCCAGCCTCACCACCCAAACGTAACAACCCAGCCTCACCTCCCCAACCTCACCTCCCCAGCTTCACCACCCAGCCTCACCACCCCAGCTTCACCACCCAAGCCTTATCACCCCAACCTCACCACCCAGCCTCACCACATCAGCCTCCCTACTCCCGCCTCACCACCCCAACCTCATCACCTCAGCCTCATCACCCATACCTCACCAAATCTATCTGGATTAGGATACCTGTCTTTACTTATCTCCGTTTTTTTCATAAGTTTTCAAAGACTTAATAGCCTTTTGCCTTCAGAGAGCAAATGGGGAGGTAGAAGACAGAAGTACTGAGGCCAAACAGGTGGGAGAAGAAGATAAGGGGCAGAGAGGAAACAGGCAAATCACAATCTTACTTAAAAACAAATGCCGAAGTTTCATTGCCTGCGTACACATGCACTTAGAAGTTACTAGCATTTTATGGCTGTTTTTTTATGAACTGTAAGGAATTGTGAGTTTATGTAGTATTGTATTCTGCTGTTGCAGGGAAAATAGTGAAAAGGAATAAGTTTTTATCTAATGTTTAATTGGTGCTTTAAAAAGATTTCTACTACCACACTAGGCATCCCTTTTCGTCTTTACATTATATATCTTGCAGGGTAGGCTGATGATTCCTTTGATGCAGCAGTTATTGAGTGAAAGAATAGGCCTGAAAAAATAGATATTTAAATTTGAATGGTTGATAACCCAGATACATTGTGGACTAAGTACCTAAGGGTTCTTTGAACAGTATTCAGAAAGCTCGAGGTGATATGAGCCTGAGGGTGGCTGGAAACCAGAAGGGAAAGACTTGAGCTTGTACTGCAGAGGGTTTTCCTTCTTCATCTTCTGTGACTGCACATCATTTCTACAGAAGCCACAACAGCAGGAGTGCATTGGACTAGAGCAGCCTGCCTTTGACCACTGTGTTCTGATTGGGGTGCTTTCTTCTGTGCTGCTTTACAGGGTGAATAGGTTTCTCTGTCAGATCCCCCAGGATCACTGCTTAGCAGATTCAACACTCTGTTTCTGCCATATTCTCTAAATATGACATCAACTATCTCAGTACAACTTGTAGTGAAAAATGTTCCCAATATAGGTGTCTGGCTTTCCTGAATGAGCAAATGTTATTCTACTGAGGGTGAACCATATCTGATTGCAACAAGGAAGCCATTGACATTCCTAACTTCTAGGTCATCATTATACTAAACAAATATATTTATGGATTAGATTGTTTGCATACTCTCCATATTTCTCCCACATTACTTCTTGAGGGTCTTAACTCTAAATGAGAGTTTGTGAATTGGTACACGTGAGAGTAGAAGGTGTTCCATGATCTAAGTTGAAGGCACACTGTCAGCCTGACAACAGGAAGATTGAAAATACAAATATGTCCTTCAGGACCACTATTGTGTGGGATCATACCTTCACCTGACAGAAACCAATAGAGGAATACAGCACAGCACAGTCATTGATTCTTCCAACACAACTGTCTGTTGTCCAGAGAAGACTAGGTCATATTCAGAAAGGTAATAATAGAGACCAGTTTTCTTCAAAGATTAAAATGTACCAGCTTGAAATTCTGAAGAGTAAGAGCAAGAATCTGAATCATCATCCAAATAGATGACTATCTGTGGGAAGGGCCAGTCTAATGGGAAGCATCTCTTGGTACAAATTATCTTAACTATCTTCTGTCTAGAAGAGATTTATATTATATATTCTAACTTATACAGAAGTTATCACTTTATTACATTATCTAAGCAATTAATTATTAAGTGGAAATGATCACAGTGTTCTTATATGTTTTCAACATTCTAAGCCAATGTTTCTCAACTTTCCTAATGCTGAGACCCTTTAATACAGTTCCTCATGTGGTAACTCCCAACCATAAAGTTATTTCTGTTGCTACTTCTTAACTGTAATGTTGCTGCTATTATGATTTGTTACATAAATATCTGATGTACAGATGGTTCCAGCTAACCCTTGTGAAAGTATCATTCCACCCCTAAAGGAGTCCCTATCCACAGGTTGAGAATAAATGTTCTAAGCATATAGAAATATACTTAGGAAAATTCCTACTCATCAATTATAATGCACTGATAGCTCCATGTTCTTTCATCCCACTGATGTATGTCATATTTTCAGTCACAAACTCTGTATGGAATATCTCAAAAACAACTGATTAATGTGCTAGATTTAAGGTAGATCCATCAAACTACTGTGCATTACTGATTTTTTAAAAAAATAATCTATTGATAAAGGGAAATTTGCCAGTTCTATTTTTCATCTCATCACTATAGTTTGATTCTCATTTTAACTCTTTGGGATACTTGCTGTCCCCTGGGGTTCATGGGAATGAGAGATGCACATCATTTTCTTCAGTGCCTCTGTTTTTTGGCTGGAAAGTAAGTAATACCTACTCCATCTTTGCATATTTTCTTGAAATGTCAAGTATGCAGGGTGTTTCATGAACTCACCTTAGAAACAAAATATATTTGGCAAATCAGGAAAACATTTTTATTCAGAAATGCTTCATTCATTGTCATGAGCCTGCCTTCTCAATAAAATCTATTGCAATACAATTTTTTAACTTGTGTGTGTTTGTGTGTGTGTATGTGAGTCCACAAGCAAGAAAGACCTTGGAACTGGTGTTGTAGACTGTAGAGCACTGCCCAATGGGCTACTCTCAGTGTCCACTAGAAGAGTGTCAAGTGCTCTTCAGAGTCAACTCTGCAACCCATCAACACAATACTCTTTTAATTTTTCCGGCATAATATTTTCATTTATTATTTGGTGTTTTTACATCATGCACCCCATCAAACTCAGATATCAGACCTCTCAGAGTCATGCCCTCTCTTATGATCTCACTATTTACAAAAATGCCCATTTATGCTGCTCATTTACTTTCTGGAACATAATTAAACTCCCTGTGGCCAGACCCTTAAATCTGTAAAAAATCTTTAGACCTCTTGTATTTTTTAACTCACCATTTGGAACCTTTTTTTCTACTGAACTTTCTAATGTTTTGTGTCTATCAAAGATTCATTGGCATCATTTTTCTTGATTCTTGTTTTTGTTTTCTTTGGCTTTCTTCAAAGAATGCAGATCCCTGTGTGACTCTATGCTGTATAATAAATTACTCCCCAACCCACAGAGCCTCCCATGTTGTATTATGCTGCATTTAATACTCCATTTAGTCTGATTTCTTACTATGGATCTTACATTTTAATATTTTTCTCATAAGGTTTTAGAAAATAATAATGAAAATAAAAACACATTAGAAATGTATATATGAGAAAACAGTGAGAAAATTTAACTAAAATGATTTCTCAGTTTTGAAGGAAGAGGTGTCGTTGTGGAAAGAAGCATGCCTATCAATACTTCTTCAACCAAAGTTACATTGTTTGGTGTGTTTCATGCTTAGAAACATAATATAGTGTGGCTTTCTCTGTTATTTATTAAATCTGACAGCTCATTCTGGAGACTTCTCCCACAACAAATAGATCCCACATAATTATCTTCTTCACCAGAGTTTATATAAATCAAATTAGTCTTTTCAATGACTATTTTATGTAATTTTATTTACCATCTAATAAAGCATGTTGTAGCCTCAGAAGTCCAAAAACATTGAAATTATTCTCCTCAACTGGGAGGCTATTTTTAGTTATAAACAGGCAGCTGTGATGAATAAAAAGTCATATCTGAGTAGAAGAGAGTTTTATACTAGCAGAGCAAAAATCGTATATGTCTTTTTCATTCTTTTTGTTTTTTCATGTATTAGTCTCCAATTTAAAGCTTATTCATTCCTGATTTACTCCCACTTAGTGGACACCCTAATGTAATTCAGCTGACCACATTCTGGGTATTATTTTTGTTCCTTGTTTTGAATGCCTTGGATAGCCTTAAAATTATTACTGTTTTAACTATATCATACACAATTTGCAGCTCCTTTTTATTTTTGACATGTTCCTCTAATTTTCTTATATTATTGTACCCAAGAACTATTAATTATTAAATATATTATTTTTATTCCTCACTCTGAGTTCTTACCCAATGTCTTTGCATTGTATGTTTTGTTTAAATTTTGCATAATTATATTAAGAAAAATGTATCACAATGTCATATTTTTTCAGGGAAAATGATTATCATATAAATGATTTAGAAGAGTAAAACCATTTCCACCAGTGAATGAATGAATCATGACTGCCTCGTAATACCAGAACATTTCTCAAGACCCTATAAGCATAAATATGTTAAATATAAACCTGAGAACACGGAGTGACAGGTCTGCAAGCTGAAGCTGAGATTATGAAGAGACATCTGAGGACAGCTGGTCAGCTGGCTTCCCTGAGAGGTGGTGGGTGGTGCCAGCCCTTGCATCAAAAGCACAGCCTGACTGCACACTGTTACTTTTCCTTCTTTCTATTCTGTTGGTCCCTCCCAAGCCTATGAGCTGCTGGTACTGCAATAAGCAAAGTCAAACTAAACTCCTTGTTCAGAGTAAGGCAATTGTCTAACGGAGGAGTTTGAGAACACTCTGATCTGTTTGCTGTCCATCACAATACAGTCCTAATTTGCAAAGGCAACTTTGAAAAGTTACAGCAATACCCTAATTGCAGAAGACAGACACAATACGTTGTGGTGCTTTAATAAATCAAGACATTGGCATGGAGTTAGGGAAAACTACAAACACTTGATCAAGTATGTAATGGAAGCCTAGGAATTGTAAGTTCAAGTGCTAGCATTAAACTTGCCTTGAGCTTTGTGCTACAGTAAGATACTGCCTCAGAACATGTGTCCTGTTTCTAATAATAATATTTATTCTTCTTTAAATTTTTTCATGTGTATATATTATCTATTTGACAAACCCATCCACTAGTGCCTCCCACTGTCTCCCACTCCATTTTCATTCCAACTTTATGGCCTCTTTATATTATTGATATTAAAAACTCATGATTTCCATCAATGCTACCAATATATTCAGTGAATAAGAATGGGGCCGTCCCCTGGGACGTGGGCAATATATCTTGCCGAGGCCATATTTCTAAAGAAAAATGACTCTCCTTCAGCAGCTATCAACAGACAAGAGCTCCTCCACAAAAGGGGGCAAGGGTGGGGACCAGAAGTGATCCCCATCTATTTTACAATATTGACATGTTGGTTTTGTGCCAGTTTTATGCAGGTCACCCCAGGTGCTGTGAGTTGACACACACAGCACCCATGCTATTTCTAGAAGTTAGTATTTCACAACTCTCTGCTTCATTCTCCAGCTGTTACATTGTTTCCTTCTTCTCTTCCATGATGTTCCCTAAACTTTGAATGGGAGGAGGTTTGTATCAATGATCCATTCACAGCTAATCACTCACAGCTACCTATATTCGTACAATATGCTTTAATCATAATCATCTACCAATATGCCCTTTCACTTCTATGTATTGGCCTCAACTCCACATCCCTTCCAACAGTATGGCCTCTTCTTTATTGTTATTAATAACCCTTGAGTCTAATTAATGCTGTTAATGTGTGCAGCATACAGGTAGGAGGCCAGCTAAGACCCTGTGTGAACCATTGCTCACTTCCCAAAAGAGCTTCCTGTGGTCAGAACTGGCCGGGGGGTTGGGGATCTATAGGTATAAACATAAATATTTAGGAAGCAGTTTGACAGCTTTATCATTTAAGATAAATAATACTTTATCTTAAATGTAAGTAAGACAAAAATAGTAAATCATCTCTAAGGCTTATGATCTCAATCATGGTCTTTTGATCAGATTTGCAGGATTAGTCACGCAGTCTCTCCTGTGGAGCAGGCTTTGTGGTTGGTTACCCACAAAACCAGCATGCCACAATTGTACCACTATTTTATGCCCTACATTTAAGCATCTGATATATTGGACAAAATAGAATGAAATATATTCTGAGTGACCTTGAGGAATGTAAGAAGAATAGGCAATGAATGCAAAGAAAAAAATGTTGTGACCTGAAACAAGGAAATGATCCCCAGTAACCATGGCTGTTGAAATAATAAACAGAGTGCCATTCTAAGTAGTCGCTAAGGTTGAAATATGTGCACTAAGAGGTCTTTTGGCAGAGTTGCTCTAAAAGGCAGGCTGATGTTAATTACACCATCAAAGCATCACAAGCAATCCTGGAAGCTACTTGACATATACTTTCTCCAATTTTCACCAGGTTTTTTTCAGTGACAGTAGTGTTTCAAATATTTTCTTAGATGATAAACCTGAAGCTCAAGTGAGTTTAGTAACTTTAAGGAAGTCTCCCAAGGAGTAGGTTGGCAAAGTTGTAATTGTTTCCAGCATTCATGGATGTAAAGAACAAAATGAAAAAAAGCACTTCCTCTTGAGGTTGCTAGTCAGTGTCAAGCCTAGCTTGGCCCTTCTTTCCCTCTCTGAATTTGGATGTTGGCCAGTAAGTCTCTGCTCTTCTAATCACGCGTCTGTAATCTGTAATTTCTTTCCAATGCTTACCTGCCAGCATTTTAAACATTGTTCCTTAAAATGTGTCAAGTAGGATGTAAGAGATGTGAAGTGAAATTCTACCCTCCTAGAGGGAGGGAACTCTCACTGGTTGAACAAGTTTAGAAAATATAAAACATAGTCTACTGCATCTTCCTTTGAAAATCAACAAAATATCTGCCTTAAAACCCTGCAATAAATAAAGCCATGTGAATTTGTGTTTCCAGCACAAATTATTAGCGCCCTATAACCTGAGCTCTGTAGGTCGGAAGACAAAGAGAGCATAGGACTGCCTGGGTCTGTGTCCCTTTTCAAGTGTCTGGACTAGATGCCCTTTGAAGTTCTAACAGCACTGTAATATAGTAACACAGCCAAACCTGACATTAGCAGTCATTTCTCACCCCAGAAATCCTCCATATCACACCTTCCTAAAGCCCAGTGAGCAGAGATGAGGTGTGGTCCCAGGTACCAAATAATTGATACCAAGTATAGAACAGTCAGCTGCTGTGCTTTCAGATAGACATGCCACAGATTCATCGTTGCGTGTTGTAGAGTGTATAATAGGACTTCAGCCCTCACCCCCAACAACAGTCTAACAGACCTGAGACTGGTATATACTAAAATGGAAAGTACAAAAGAGATTATGATACTAAATACAGACAACAATAAATGATAGAAATAACAGGTAACAAATCATTTGATGATTTACCTTATGATAATTCTGGTCCTGTTATAAGGAGCATGGGAGATAGGGCAGAAGATGCACTCACTTTGTCTTCACAAACACTTGTAAAGTTGGAGCCATTACACAGTAGATACATAAACACTGTCATCCAGGTAGGTGAAGGTACTGCATCTCAAAGCAAGGTGAGGGCCAAAGAGATGCCACAGAGGAGCAGGAATGTATAATAAGAGAAAAGGGTTTTTTTTTTTAAGATAAATGATTTGACTCTACCCCCCCCACCACAAAAAAAGGGAAAAGAATGAGTGAGTACCCTTTACCTTGTAAAAGACAGACCCTTACTGTATACCTCCTTAGTATATACCCCAGTAAATTACTGCCTGTATTGAGAATGGGATCAGATCCTATAGGAATGTTTTCAATGGCCTTTCATAGTCGGAAAAAAAAAGGAATTGCTTTTTTGAGACTGTTGACCTAATGCTCTGGGTCCTATGGTCCACATATATCCTACCTCTAATTTTATTCAAAGGAAGAATGTTGTTAACTGTCCGACTCCTGACAGGCACTCACACAGCCAACCCTGCAAACCAGAACCTACTTGGGGATCACAGAGCTGAGTTTCTGTCCGTGGATCACTGCATGGAGTTGTCAATGATATGCCAAGCCCTCTCTCTGGTCCAGTTGCTTTGGTTCAGTCATTCCATATGCAAAGTGTTTGGCAAGTGTATTTGATTGGCTGAGATGCAATGACATGACTGCACTCTAGTTTAGAGCTCATGTTAACAGAAGTTTTTACACATATATAGTGGAAGGTGTGGCTGCCACTTCAATAATATCTGCACATTAATAGGCTTTTTGAATCAGGAAAAAGGCTAACATACATGAAAAAAATAAAGTGTCTGCAATATCATATCCAGAAGTACCTGAAGGACAAAGACCCATAAGGCAATGCTATTTTGCTTATTTTCATTAACATAATTCCATTAGTATTCAGAGATTTGCAAGGTCTTGGAAATTTTGTGCTGCATTTATAAATATGCAAAAATGAGAAAGGAGAGTTAGTTTAAAATTAAAAATCATAAAATATTTTGTATTTAATGGAAGCAAAAGTCCACATAAATTTTAAAAAGCAACAAAGAAAGCAGAAATGTAGAAGAAATTCAAGAGTGTTATGTTAAGCACAACACAAGGGCATGTAAACTGCAAGACAAGGGAAATTTTACAGAGCAGTCACTTTGGATATATTTTAAGACTTTATTGATACCATAAAATTCAGAGACTATAAACCTGGATTCCTTGTCAAAATCAGGCCATCACATGCAGGGAAAAAAAAAAATGAATCTATATGTGAAGAAGAAAGAAGATGTGAACCAGTTAAAATTCTAAAGGATAATTACACAAAAGCATTTTAGAAAACATCTCAAAAATTAGCATGCAATGATAAATACTCAACATATTTTTAAAAGATACACTGTTTGAGATGAAGCAAAAAGACATAGGGATGCATATGTTCCTCCAGCTGTCCGTCTTTCACCTCTCCTCCTCTTTCTGTTTCTCTCTTCGTATTGTCCTTTGTCATTACATCTGACTTTTTGTTTATACTCACGGCAAAGTCTACAGAAGGTCTTAGTTTATTTATCAGGTGCTCCCAAATCAACATCCCTGCCTTAGATATTACCCCTGGAAAGAAAGAACCTCATTTAACTACCTCTTTCTTGTTTTAGGTTTTTTTTTTTTTTTTTTTAATAATACATAAGCTGAAAATCTCCAAAATAGAACACACCATCTCTAAAATAATTCATTTGCCTCTTTTTGTTTCCCAGGCTCAACATAGTACCCATTGGCACCCTTGTCCAAGTCATAACCCTAGGATTTCTTACACAATCCGAGTCACCTTCAGACCTTTCAGTTTAAGCTCCTAAACACCTCCTTCATGTACATCCTCTGGTCTGTTTCATATTGTCACAGTGCAGAGCCCAGCACTGTTCTTCCTGACTTTCTTGACATTGGAGAATTCCTTCTTGTACTGACCCAGTAAGGTTGCTTTTCTGGGCTAGTTTCTCTCATATCTTCTCTGTAGCTTTTGTCACAGGCCAAAGAGTCACACAACTCCCATCCACTCTGCAGCCACCACACCACCTCCTCCCTGGGGAATGCAGATGACTCAAAAGGCTCCCTCACTCTCATGTATTCCTGTCTCCATGCCTTTGTGCCTGGCCCTCACACCATTGTTCTAGAGTTTTCTCAATGAAAGGCTCTCTGTTCATCTCCAAACCTTAGTGTGCTTTGCCTTCTATGTTATATAGTCTGCTCCATTGCAATTATATAATTATAACAGTTTGATTTGTCTTACTGTTCAATTTTTTTAAAATCTTAGTACAGTTAATTGTAACTAGTGGGCATTCAGTGAGCTTTGGCTGTGGAGTCATTAAAAAACATTTCACTATAGAAATTTACATGCAATGCAGTACCATGTTTATATAAATATTTCTCTTTAAAGGATTATACCGTAAGGGAGACAGGAAACATATGCTTGTAATTCCATCATTTAGTGGGTTGAGGCAAGAAAATCATGGATTGGAGATCAACCTAGGCAACATCATAAGACTGTGTGCTGAAGAAACATCAGATTTCAGTGGTCATTATTTCAGTGACTGACTCCCTTCTGGCTAGTTGCCTAGAGTAGAATGCCAAAAGGCAGCATTAAAATACCACTTTCTTTCACATTATTCTCATTTCATCATGAAGGCCAATCAACCTTATATACAAACACTGAAATCCTTCTATTGTTTATTAGTTTTATCAACAGCTTAGTTTTGATACATCATGTATCTAGATGGGTGCAATAGTATCCTAAATGTCTTCACTAGAGCCCAGATCTCTCCACTCCAAGTTTTACATTAAATCCAAGTTACCTTTGCAGAATTTAAAGCCATTTTTTATCTTTCTTTGCTACTTACCACCTACACTACACTACACAACACAACACACACATATACATATATATATACATATATATGTATATATATAAAGAGAGAAATGAACTACACACTATGGCTTGATTTTATTCTTGAGAGAAAATCAATAAAGTGATCTGGATGTTAGTCATCAATATATTGGGGTCACACAGACCATAACCAGAAGCAGCACTCTGCATGTACTCCATTTAAAAAATATACAAACATGAATTTAAATCAATGTACAAGACAACATAAAAAACTAAAAAATAGTATAGAACAATATATTTTCCATGAATCTACATACAAAGCATGCAAAATAAATGACACTATCAGGAATATTCTAACAAAGATACATTCATTTTGCTCTTTTTCTGTTTTTTATTTCCTACTTAATTTTCACCTTAGTATTTTATATCTAACCAACTTATGCTTTCTGCTACTATTTCTCATTAGTATAAGTGCATGTTATATAATGAGTTTATGTCTGTTTTCATCATAGCTATTTCCCAGTTCCCAGAGCAGTGTGCAGTGCTTAGAAGGTGCTTGATAAGCCAGGCTAAGTTGGCCTATGCCTTTAATCTCAGCACTCACCAGAAAGGGACAGATGAATCTCTGAGTTCAAGGGCAGTCTGGTCTACAGATCAAGTTCCAGGATGTCTCACCCTGTCTTGAAAAACAAACAAACAAAAAGCATTTAAGAGATATTTGCTTAATGGATGAGTTTCTTTCATTATAATATTTGCCCACATACCAGGTATATAACTGAATTCAATATGAACATATATTAATATTTTATTGAAATTAACAATAAAAGGAATACAAAAATGTTTCCCAAATTCTGTCAAACCATTACACTGCTAGTTCTTACCTCTTTGGAAAAAAAATCATTTCTCTGATGCCCACCCTGTCTACTCATATATTGCCACTTCATGCTAATTAGTGCATCATATTCTATGTCCCGAAGACCAGAGTGTGTTCTGTTGTCTCTTTTGAAGGTTATTTTTTTGCTGTGCTTTCTTTTCTCTGCAGTTTTAGGCCTACCCACTAACTCATCCTTTAGAAGTAGTGAGGGATACATCTTCACGACTCCCCCAAGACTCCTGTTATCTCTGGTGCTGCTATGAAAGCCTGTAACTCCTTTTCAGGATGTCCATAGGTCTCCATTAGTCATTGTGCATTTGATTTTATTTCTTTTGTCATTTTTCATCACTGGTATATTAGCTCTATAGGCTCAGGGACCTTTGTCTTTTGTGATATTTCTTGTATCTATTAAAATACCTATCACATGATTTAATAAAATAAAATTTTATTTAATAAAAATTAGTGTTTTGAATGACTATTTTTAGCCACTTATAGCCTTTAAGAAATACCACAAACCAATCAAGAAAGCTTCACTCTGAATTTTGCATTATGCTTCAAGGTCACCTTTCTTACATCACATTCTTCATCTAGAATTCATCTTCTCCTTATAAGTGACACTAAGGTCATGGGCCTAGTTAAAGTTTACACATGGCAGTCATCTAACAAAGCCAGGAAGTAGAAATGCCAGTGGCTAAGAAAAGCCTGTGTTAGAACATCTCTCATGTTTGCTATTTTAAAAAATTAAGCTTAATTGTAAACAAAAAAAATCAGTAATTCCTTTACCTATAAAAAAGGCTCGTGTCCTGCTCTGCTCAGACATTTACAAAGCAATTAGTACTTCTCATTATTCTTGTTCTTGAACTTCTCAGCCCACTGTCATTTAGTTGGAAAAAATACAGAAAGAATTTGCTGAGCAAAGGAATGAGTGCCCACACCCACGAACCTGCGCCCGAGATTGCTGTTATGTTGGGAACCGATTTTTCAAAGTCGAGGAGCTAGCTTTGATCACATTTCTCTTTAAGTCACCATTAACTTCATTCATTGTTGTAATTCTTATGTGATCAGTTAATTACAACACCTTTCCCTCAGCTGAAAGCCGAGAATGAAGGAAATCCAGTGAGGTCTATGTAGTAATGTGACAGGTTCATTTGTAACTGATGTTCTAGATAAAATATAGGCTTACTTTTTCTAATAACTCATTTGATGAAAAAAGGGTTTTCTATTTAAACAATCATAAGAGAACAAAAAAATCTGTGGGCATGTATTTTTCCCTTTCACATAATTATATACATAGATTTTTTGCTAATGTGACCGTATGTCACATTGCCTGTATTTCCTGTCTCTTCCCTTTGTTTTATTGACACTAAAGTGCTTCTAGAGTGGAAAAAGGACTGGCAGGCATTAAATTAAAAAACCACACACACACACACACACACACAATAGGCTCGAGTGTAAGGACGAAGACAGATGCTCACTAAGACTTATCTTCAAAGAATCCAGACTAAAATATCTTCTAATTGTAAGAGAAAAGTATTTAGTCACCTGGGAGGGAGTGAGAACAGTATTTTTTTTTTTCAGATTTGAGTGAGAAAACTGAAATAATAGAAATGGCTCCATGAGATGGTTGGGCAGCAGAACTGCCTGCAGACAGTGTGGGTGGCAGAGTTGATTCTACTGGTCATTCTTTATGTTCAAATCTAAAAGCAGTCACCTGCCAGGCATTTGTCTGTCTGCCACATCGCTTACACAAGGAAGCTATGTGCCCAGTACACTACATGCAGCTGGAAACCATGACAAGGACACACACATCATCCATGAACAACATTCTCTAAAAATATGATTTCCTCTTGTTTTTATTAATGAAAACACTTTAAGTTCTGTTACTTATGTCACATGTTACTTTGCAAAGGTTAAACTTCTTTGCTCTGTGTGAATAATACTGATTTATTTTTGACTCCTGGGCCAAAACATTCAACTACTGAAATATTTTAAAGTTCAGCAATTGCTCAAGCATCTATGAAAATGTAGTTTCAGTGCCCTTTGAAGATGTTCTCAAATGCTGAATGGAAATGGGAAGCTTTGTAACATATCACAGTAAACATCACATTTTGAGATATAGGACTTCTACAACTTGAACTCTCCATTGACACACAGCAGCTTTTTCCCTGAAGCTGGGTTTCAGATGGAAGGCTAAGAATATTGGAGGAAGAAAAGTAAGTACTAAAAATGATTGCAAAACGACCCGTGTTTTCAGATCACTGAAATGATTAAAAAAATATTTATTGATATACACATTTGCTTTACTTTTAAAATTTAAGGATGATGAATGGCTACATTTCTGCAAGGTATATGTATGTATGTGTGTGTATATATATATATATATACATATATATATACATGTGTATATATAAAACACCTTATTTTTATTTTGACAAAATAATATTAATCTAGTTTTAAAAGTCAAGTAGCACATGGAAGGGCTATAATTAGTGGCAACAGTTTTCCACTAGACTGCTACCAGTGCACTTTCTTGTTTGAATTAATAATTTCATAGCAATTCATTCTGAGACATAACTATGTGTAAAGGTAAGCCCTCATTCTTTATTGACATACCAATTTTAGACATTAAACTTAACCTTTAAGCTAAGAAATACTGTTTCCTTTCCAGTACACAAATATCTCCCTTTATGACTAATTATAATTTTATTCAGCTTATCTGTGATTTATCATATTATGATTATGTAAATATCACTCCTGCAAAGAGTAACATAATATTATTTGTGTGTCTTTTTTTATCCCATGGTTTAATAGTTGTCTTTTTTTTTTATTTGCTGAATTTAAAAATTATATCCTACTAAATTTCTCACCTGCATGTATCAATTTTATAAAATGTTAGCAGGTAATAGCTTCACAAATACAAGACATAATTGGTGTAAGACTCCTTTTCCTGTCTTGCTTAAATCTGAAAACCATTATATTATATCATATTGCTTTTATTTCATCTCTACAGTTGAAATTATTTTAAGAGCTATGCAGACCCTAGATGTCTGCTTTTTTTGTTTTCTAATGAGTTTAGCTAACTCTCTCTTATTTATGAGTTTATAAAAAAATATCTTTCGTCCACTATTCTCCCATCTATTTTTTTTCTCATTTCTTTATTTATTTTTTTTTTAAATTCTTTGTTACTACATCAACAGGGGTTTGGAGATTAAAAGAGGGACAAAAATGTGCTTAGTTCACCAGGCATGAAGGAGTTACTGAAGTATTTACAAAAAAACAAAACAAAACAAAACAAATGTCCCCCTGCCTTTAGAAACAAAAATACAAAGAACACTTTAAATGATTACTTCTCTAGAAGGAAGTGAAGGTGAAATGGAGAGTGAGAAAACATTCTGCTCAAAGACCTCTGACATCTTCACTGTGAAGGAAAAGGTGAAGTCCCAGTTTATAGAAAAGGATTGTTTCTCAGGAAAATGATATTCTTAGGAATGACAGGGAGAAGAGAGTCACCTGACCAGGCCAGGTATCTCTCCTATGTGCTGGACTTGGGAAAAACTAGAACAGCAAATCAGGAGAGGCACAAGATCTGGATACAGGAAAGACATGACAGCAGACAGGACACATTTTAGTGTTCTTCCCAAAGTCAGAGGTCCAGTGAGGACCCCTAACCTAACATCCTAAATGATGACCTCTAACCTAACAGATAAGGGTTGCTTCCCAGATGACTACATCTAACCTATCAGGTAAGGGTTACTCTTTGTAGAAGAGAATATTGAAAGGTAGCTTAGTTGAAAGCAATTTAACCTTGGAAAACTAGTATTTCTGGATTTATAAAAGTCTTACATTGGGCTGGAGAGATGGTTCAGTGGTTAAACACTTGCTACTCTTTCAGAGGACAATGGTTCAGTTCCCAGCATCCACATGAGAGCTCACAACTTCCTGTACACCTAGTTTTATGGTACCAGATGACATCTTATTACCTTCATGGGCTCCTGGATGCACATGATGTTCGTACATTCTCTCAGATATACATGCATACCCATAATAAAAATCTTATGTCTATTTTACCCATTCTGAAATTATGTTTTATAGCTCTAAAATCTGAATACTTGAAGTATATATTGAAGACAGGGACAAAAGATAAACTGGTGATCATTCCAGTGCAATGGAGAAGCTTAAAACAGGAACATAAAGAGATTCTGAAAAGTCAACATATTGGACTTTATGGGCTAAATTGTGGATGGATTTTTATAGTTTCTGATACTACTATATGGGGCCACTATTTAAAAATTATTTATACATGTGTGTAAAGAGGCAAGGGTTGGAAGAAAGTGAGGTAGCGGCGGATATGCATGTATGTATGTATGTATGTATGTATGATGTATGTATGTATGTATGGAAAATGCCTGAACAAGCCAGAAGAAGGCATGTGAAAATCTCTGCAACTAGAGACACAGGAAGTAGTGAGCTGCCCGGCATGTGTGCTGAGAACTGAACTCCTAATCATTTTTAATGCCTGAGTCTTCTCTCCAGGAGCCACTCATACTCACCATTTAAAAATGCAGGATGTAGGAATAATTTTAAGGAGAAAATGTTTACCAAAGTTGAAGAGGATGATACAAGTTAGGATATCAGGTATTGTACATGAATTGAAAAACAATGCAGTTTTTATTGAATAGATTTTAGTGTTCAACTCAATACTGTATCTTGGAAATGCATTTAAATTGATAGGTCAGTGCTTTCATCTCATTTTTATGTTGTATATACAGTTGTGTATATGAACATGCACAGGCTTCATTTTAAGCTCAGACCTCTTAGGAGACCAAGCTACAAATCTGGGAGTTCAATGTCTTGTCAATTTCTTCTGTAAGTACCCTCCTTGGTATGTTTGAAGTTAATTCATGATTGTTCTACATGTTGACTCCTCCTGGGGTACATCCCTGTCTTCAGGAGTTGTACTTTCTCAAAACAGAATGAGTTTCTTGACTTTGACCTTAATTCTTCTTTACTAAGATAACCAAATGTTATAGTCTGCAATTTCTACTTTCTAGAATATTCCTCAAACATGTGTACTGTTTCTTATCTTATTGCCAACAATTTACTTTGTGGTGGAGATTGGGGTCTTTGTCCAAATTCAAAGAAGCACTTCATATAGGCTTTTCTGGGCTCTTTCTTTACACCTTAACCCAGTGTTCGCTCTGCATCAGGAATCAGTCATTTCATACCCTTGCCTGCAAGTCCCTCAGGGCACTTCCTAACCTTAAGAATAAAGTACAAATCCCTTACTAAGGTTTATTTAACTAGCGGTCCTTGCAGGGGGTCATGTACTATCCTGTGCCCCTTTCCTTTTAGGAATCATGTTCAATCTCTCACGGAAATGTGACTAGGCCATGACTTTTCATATCTGAGTTTTCCATCTAATATGACTCCTCCCAGGGAGCAGCATCTGCTGTAACAGGCTCTTTCCTGTCCCAGCTGCTCACTGTCCCCTCAGAGCCCCCACTGATGCCTTCTCACTCGGGTGTCATACCTTACCAAGAATCTTAACCAACTTCCATGGACACTAGATTATGCAAGCTTTGAGGGGCTGCTCTTAATTCTATTTCTATCATTGTATCTCATGTTATACCATATAAATACTATTTTTAATTAGTCTTACTTATAAAACTTATTAAATTAATATATTTTAAATTAACTTTAAGTTCATGTATTAACACATCCTATTTAATATTGACACATTCTCTTTAAAAGCAATCTAGGGTATACTGCTAAGTGCAAAATTATTCAATATTTAAAGTTGCATTTAGAATATGCTATTTTTACATTGTATCAGTGTTTTGGAATATAGCAGTTATAAAATAAAAGATATCATATATCAGTTTTCTTCAAATAAATTTATTCATATTTACCCGAAATGACTTAGTAAAAAGAAAAAACAATAATATACCAAATGCTATAAGATTCTAGAATAATTAGGCTAAAGATTATAGAATAAACCTTATAAATATATTATTCAGGTAATATCAAAGTATTCTGATACCTTAGCATTTTTGTTCTCAAATTCCTGACTGCTATAAATGTCAATTTGACATCAAGAGATCAAGTTACCCTGGACTAGTGGAAGCACAATCAGTCAAAAGTAAGGATATTTACCAGAGCT
>PVIH01024611.1:0-22402 GCA_004025045.1 Sigmodon hispidus | reverse complement strand
ATGTTAATGCCAGAACTTTGCAAAGTAAATTTCAGCTTTCTAGGCAAGCGGCCAGGCAAATAGTTCTGGACTGTTCACATTGTGTGGAGTTTTAGCATTCCCCGTCGTTGGGAATTAACCCCCGGGGTTTGCTTCCTCTTAAGGTTTGGCAAATGGATGTGACACATTTTTCTGAATTTGGCAACCTCAAATATGTGCATGTGTCAATTGACACCTGTTCTGGTATTATCTATGCCACCACCCTAAATGGAGAGAAAGGGCGTAATGTTATTGTTCACTGCCTTGAGGCATGGGCAGCTTGGGGAAAACCAATTCAGCTTAAGACTGATAATGGCCCAGGATATACCGGACGTCAATTTACAACCTTCTGTGCACAGATGGGAGTGCAATTGATCCATGGCCTACCTTATAACCCCCAAGGGCAAGGCATAGTGGAAAGAGCTCACTGCACACTCAAGGAGTGCCTTATTAAACAGAAAGGGGGAATAGGCCATGGCCGCACTCCAAAGGAAAGACTTTCCCTAGCTCTCTTTACTCTTAATTTTCTAAATTTGGATGCCCATGGGGCTGCGGCAGCAGACCGGCACACCAATCCAAGCACTATGCAGAAAGGACTGGTGAAATGGAAAGACATCCTCACAGGCCGCTGGTGTGGCCCAGATCCTGTTTTGACATGGGCAAGAGGGTCTGTTTGTGTTTTCCCCCAGGATAGAAATGATCCAGTTTGGGTACCGGAGCGTCTGACCAGGAAGATTCAATCGGAAAAGGAAACTGGATTGGTGAATTCGAAAACTTGACGGCTCAGCTGAGAGTGACCATGGTGATCGTGAGTGGAGTTCTACCGGAGTGGATGAAGACCTGGCAGAAGGACTGGCGTCCTGGTTCTCTGCCACTATGGATCACCAGAAAGAGTGGGTGGGAATGGGAGCTCTGGCGAGCCTGATGGTGCTGATATTCCTAGTTTGCCTGTGGTGCATTTGCCGTGTTAGGTTCCTTCAGTGTCACGATGCAGCCACGGTTGTCCAATTATTTTTCAGCCATTGGAGTCGATCAGTCCCCCTAAGCTTGCTTGGCCTCCCTAAAGGAGAAGCCTTAAGAATGTTTTGCACTGCTAAGAGGCTTAGCACTGCACATGAGTACTCTGGCTTATGGGAACTCATGAGGAGTATGTCTGGTTGCATGCAGGTTGACACCCAACTGCCTGCCTCTGTGAAAAGGGTGTCGGACGGGTCAGGGATTGTCTGGGTGGATGACACCTGGAGCGATACTTGTACATGTTCCTTTTGCACTTCAGAGACTAGACCTCTGCTTCTGCCTGCCTTTTTTAATAAAGAAGGGGGAACTGTAGGGAGCATTGTACCGCGCCCTAAAGATGGCGCCGGTTTCCGCCTTCAGCCCTCCCGAGGGCTAGTGCTCTTGGGAGTAAACAACTCCTTTTTTGGCTGTAGGCAAGGATGGTGGCTTGCTTCCGCATCCTAGGACCTATGGGCGATGTCCATGTAGCTTACTGGGGTTGGAGGCCCAGAGGGTATGTAGCCACAAGCGGGCTTCCCCCTGGGGTCAGATGTCAGAAGTCAGTAGACTCAGAAGATTGTTCAAAGGTCCTGAATAAACGGCTGGAGAGAAGAATCCTGAGTCGCGTTCTTCCTTGCTGGCAAGGTTGGGCGTGACAAGAAACAATCACAAACAATTCAAGCTACACAGAAACAAGGCACAACAGCTGTTGACCTTTGAAATACACTCACAGTACTACCTTTAAAATGGCTAACAGATAAGCCAATATGGATTAATCAATGGCCATTAACAAAAGAGAAATTGCAGGCCTTAAAGCAGCTGATGCAGGAGCAGTTAAAGGCTCAGCATATAGAAAAATCATCAAGCCCTTGGAACTATTCAGTATTTGTCATTAAAAAGAAATCTGGAAAGTGGAGGATGGTGACAGATTTAAGGGCAATAAACAAGGTGATCTAGCCAATTCATTCTCTACTCTGGAATTCCTTTGCCTTCTCTTTTACCAAAAGAATGTCCCATCATAGTCATCGATTTAAAAGACTGTTCTTTTCACAATAACCTTAAAAGAACAAGATAAAGAAAAATTCACCTTTACAATGCTCACTTATACTAATTCTCGGCCTGTAAAGAGGTATCAGTGGAGGGTCCTCCCTCAAGGAATACTGAATATCAAGGAATACTATGCTATGTCAGCAATTTGTACAATAGCCAATAGAAAAAATTTGCAACAAATTCCCCAAATCCATAATATACCATTATATAGATGACATCCTATTGGCAGATTCACAAACTCATGCTTTAGAAAAAAATGTTTGAAGAAGTGAAAAAAAATTGCCTGCTTGGGAATTACAAATAGCTCCTGAAAAATAGAAAGGGGAGATTGTATTAATTATTTAGGCTATAAATAATTCCTTCAAAAGTCTATAAACCTTCAAAAATTAGACCCCAAAAGGTACAAATCAGGAGAGATAGATTAAAGACCTTAAATGATTTTCAGAGATTACTAGGAGACATTGCCAATTTACAACCCATATTGGAATAAAAAATGAACTGGATAATTTGTTTAAAACCTTAAATGGTGACAAGGATTTAAATAGTCCAAGAAAATTGTCACCTGAGCTAAGAGAGAATTGGCTTTGGTAGAAAAGAAATTACATGTGTGGATTGTGTGGATCCAGACTTTAATTGCATCCTAGTTATCTTGCCCTCTAAGCATTCCCCTATGGGAATTTTAATGCAAAGGAAAAATGTTATATTGAAATGGATATTTCTACCACATAAACCGAGTAAAAAGTTAAAGACATATGTGGAAAAGATTTCTGAATTGATCTTTAAAGGGAAATTAAGGCTTCATCAATTAACAGGAATGAACCAGCAGAAATTGTTGTACCTTTAACTAATGAAGAAATTGACCAATTATGGGTAGAAAGTGAACATTGGCAAAGAGTCTGTAGTAATTTTTTTGGGAGCTATTAACAAGAAATACCCTCAAAGCAAAGAAATTGAATTTTTAAAAAAAACTAATTGGATTCTTCCTCATGTTGTATGAAATAAACCACTTTCTGAAGCCCCTACATTTTATACCAATACAAATAAGTCAGGAAAGGTAGGTTAAAAATCAGAAATTACAAGTAAAGTTGCTCAAAGCCCTTATAATTTTGTTCAAAAGTCAGAATTATATGCTATTGTGATGATATTAATGGATTTTACCCAAGCTCTCAACATAGTCACTGACTCTCAATATGCAGAAAGAGTTGTTTTACACATTGAAACTGCTGATTTTATTAATGATGAGTCATAATTAACTTCTCTATTTATTCAGTTACAAGAAATAATCAGGAATAGGGAATCATCCATTTTATATAACACACATTTGATCCCATACAGGTCTGCCAGGTCCATCAGCACAAGGTAATGATGAAATTGATAAATTATTAATAGGAAATGTGCTAGAGGCATCAGAGTTTCATAAAAAACATCATGCCAATAGGAAGTGATTAAAAAATGATTTCTCCAACACTTGGCCACAAGCCAAAGAAATTGTAAAAAGATGTCCAACCTGTTCTTTCTATAACCAAAGTCCATTACCAGCAGGGAGTAATCCTAAAGGTATACATAGAAATGAAATCTGGCAGATGGACGCATTTCATTTTATGAAATTTAGAAAATTAAGATATGTAAATCATACAATAGATACATTTTCAAGATTTCAATGGGCAACTGCTTTGAGTTCAGAAAAGGCTGATTCTGTAATCACACATTTGTTAGAAGTTATGGCCATCATGGGAATACCTGTGGAGATTAAGACAGACAATGTTCCAGTATATGCCTTTAGTAAAATGAAATAATTTTTGCTTATTATAATATAAAGCTTATTACAGAAATACCACATAATCCTACAGGGCAAAGAGTCATAGAGAGATCAAATCAAACTCTAAAAGAGATGCTAAATAAACAAAAAAGAGTAACAAAGACCTCTAGAAAGAGAGTATATAGTGCTTTATTAACTTTGAATTTTCTCAATGCTAATGAAAAATAAACAACAACTGCTGAAAGGCATTGAACTATTGAAAAAACAGATGAGCTAAATCAGTCTGTCTATTTCAAAGATGTACTGACCTCAGAATGGAAACCAGGCTATGTGCTATGTTGGAGAAGAAGTTTTGCTTTTATTTCCACAGGTGAAGAAAAGTTATGGGTACCATCAAAATTAATAAAGACTCCATTTGAACCAGGAAAACTTCATGAAAATAAGAAGTGATGGCTCATCTGCCCATACTAAAATTCCTACAAGTTCTAAGAAAAGACAAAGGGTTGGAGCAGCTTTTTGTTTATATCTTTACAGAAAGCCAGAAATACCCATCTTCAGGAAGTTAAAAAACCTTGGACATCTAGACACATACAACAAAAGGAAAGCTATCCAGAAAAACTCAGGAGCAAAAGAATATTGCATCTATTGGTACCAGTATACTCTATGTAATAAAATCTTTCTTCTTAACCACTGTCTTTAATTACAAGATAAATTGAAGTCCTAGTTAGATTGTAAATTAAAACTGGCTTTGGAGTTGGAGTGTGGCTCTCTTCTTCTCTAAACTCAAGTATGCTTGTTAAAGGAAAAAGGCAAAATCTCTGTATCATATCAGAAGAACTACCTGATATAGGACAGAAGAATGACTAAAAAGAAAGGATAGTTCTATTGTCACTAATCTTATTCTGAATAAAGATGTATGCATTTAACTGTATATTGTGTTAGGTTTTAGTCTTTTATCAGTTTTCTGCAGTGATCCATGACAATGTCTAATTGTGAACTGGAAGTATCCAAAAGGAAGATGGGGCCCCACAACGAGGATATCCCATGGACTATGACAAAGGCACCAGGCTGACAAACACCAACCAAAAATCAGATTTGGACTACAAACTACTCAGGATATTTTTGAGGTGACTACCTGAGATGAACCAGCTTCACAGACTCCTCTCTAGCCAGGACCTGAGACAAGCTATGCACTTTCCTGTTATGCAGAGACTGGATAACAAATGATATAGCTACACATTTCAGGACTTGACAATCAATAACACTTTTCAGGATCCCCTAAAGATACTGTTGCCCACCCCAGATAGCAGGAAGTAAATTTAAGAACACGATGTTCACATTCCCAAGAGGTGGGATGGGTGGTTTTTGGTCTTTTAATGGGTTGTGGATGATTGTTGTTGCTGTAGGTAATTGGTTAAAAATTGGTATTGGTTATGGTTAGAAAAAAGCTAAAAAAGAGAGATTAGACTTAGGGTTCTTGTTTAAAAAAAGAAAAAAGGGATACAGATATAATAGGAATAAGGGTAGATTATTGAATCTACTTAAAAAAGAGAGAATTACTAGCTTTAAATATTTTATATTGGATTTGATTTTTTTGTATGTTATATACAAATTGTGTATATTGATATAAGGTTGCGATTAATTTTGTCACTGTACATATATTCCTATTTGTTCAAGATATTAAACAATGTAATACAAATTGCTAGTCCAGGAAAGTTATTATTCCCAATTAATTAGGATATAAAGAAATTCAATTTAGTAGTTAGACATTACAATCAAACTTACAGTCATATTAGATATGTTTTCAAGTTCAGTTATATTTTAGATAGATAAAATATAATATCTATCTATAATAGATAGATCTTCTTTAAACACTTCAGAGATCCATATAATATGGCATTTCAGAAATTTCAAAAATATAGATTACTATTTTTTTTGACAATGGAACATCTGCTCCTGGGAGCACCAATCCACTTCAGAGAAGATTATGGTCATCAAAGAAACTCCTCCTATGAGCTGACATTCTTTGTGACAAAAGTTAGCCACTGGGCAAGAACATATTCTTACCTTGACTGCTGAAAATAGAATATTAAAAATGGACAAATAGAAGAAAATCACAAAAGAATTGATGAATCTTGCCAAGACAAGGTAGAAAGGACTTTGGACTTTGGGAATATCCTGCTTCCCAGAGAAGTCTGCCAGACATGATAGGTCTGAGAGCTGAAGATGGACGCTTCAACAACACAGAACTTTGGGTGACTGTCCAGGCAGCCAGATGTTTCATTTCTTACATTTTTGGAAGTTGCTATTTGCTTACTATTATTTCCTTCTTGGGTCTCTGAGGAATCTGAAGATGAGATAGTTAATAGTTATAGTTATCTATGACAGTTTTAGAAAATAAAAGTTAAAGTAAGTTTAAGAGACATCAAAAATAGTTTTTAGTTAGTAATGCAAGTTAGATACAAAGTGGATTAGGTATAATCCTTTGGACTTGCCAAAGCAGGATAAATAATGTAATACTTTCTTTGAATCGGTCAATTGTTAATGAATTGGATATTCCTCATGTAATTATTATTTGTATATTATTGTATGTAATTATTGTACCTATTGTATATGTTTTTTCCTATGTTAGTTATAATTTTCTTTTTTCTTTTTGACACAAAAAGGTATATGTGGACATATATTACATATTTAATAAAACCTGAATATTGGAGAGAGAGCACACAGTCAAATCCTAGGCTGACAGCTCAGGAAATTCTTAAACCTTGAATACAAAGATAAACAGCAGAGTCAGTCAATCACACACACCTTTGATCCCAGCACAGGGAAAGCCAGGAGTGGCGACCAACACCCTTGATCCCACAACTCCAGAGACAGAACTTCTTCTGTTTCTGTGAGTTCAAAGCTACATGCCTTTAATCCTAATCTGGATGCAATAGGTATATAAGGGCTTGTAGAAACCAGGCAGAGACAGAAGCAACTGGCAGAAGAGACTAGTAGAAGCAACCAGCAGCGAGGCTGAGGAAGTTGTAAGACAGTTGGGTGAGAATTGACTGCGTTGTTTCCTCTCTCTGATAGTTCAGCCTTCCTCCCATATTTGGTTCATTCATGCATCTACAAATATTGATGCAAAAATATTCAATAAAATACTGGCAACACAAATACGACAACATATCAAAAAAATCATCTACTATAATCAAGTAGGCTTCATCCCAGAGATTCAGGGCTGGTTCAACATACAAAAAATTGTGAATGTCATCTATCATATAAACAACCTGAAAGAAAAAAAAAACATGATCATCTCCTTAAATGCTGAAAAAAGGCTTTGACAAAATCCAACACTTCTTCATGATAAAAGTTCTGGAGATATCAGGAATACAAGGAAAATACCTAAATATAATAAAGGTAATATACAGCAAGCCAACAGCCAACAGCAAACTAAATGGAGAGAACTCAAAGCAATCCCACTAACATCAGGAACAAGACAAGGCTGTTCTTTCTCCCCTCATCTATTCAATATAGTTCTCAAAGTTTTAACTAAAGCAATAAGAGAACAAAACAAACTGGGAAGGAAGAAGTCAAACAATCTCTATTTACAGATGATATTATCGTATGCATAAGTGACCCCCCAAAATTCTACCAAGGAACTACTACAGCTGGTAAACACCTTTAGCAATGTAGCAGGATACAAGATTAACTCAAAAAATGAATGGCCCTCCTATACACAAATGATAAAAGGGCTGAAAAAGAAATAAGAGAAATATCACTCTTCTTAATTGTTGCAAATAACATTAAATATCTTGGAATAACTCCAGCTAAAGAAGTAGCAGACTTGTTTGACAAAACTTTTAAGTCACTGAAGAAAGAAATTGAAGATATCAGAAAATGGAAAGACCTCCCATGTTCCTAGATAGGTAGGATCAACATGGTAAAAATGGCAATCTTACCAAAAGCAATCAACAGATTCAGTGCTATACCCCTCAAAATCACAACACATATTTTACTGACCTTGAAAGAACAATATTGAACTTCATATAGAATAATTGCTAACCCTGAATTGCCAAAACCTGTTTAATAAAAGAACTTCAAGAAGCATCACCATGCCCAACTTCAAGCTATACTTGCTTTTATGCCTGGTACTGGCATAAAACAACAGAACAACAGCCTACAGAATGGGAAAAGATCCTCACCAACCCTACATCTGACAGAGGACTGATCTCTAAAATATATACAGAACTCAAGAAACTGGAGGCCAAAACACCAAATAATTCAATTAAAATTGGGGTTCAGACTTAAGCAGGAAATTCTCAACAGAAGAATTATAATTGGCTGAAAGACACTTAAAGAAATGTTCAACATCTTTAGCTATCACAGAAGTGCAAATCAAAACAACTTTGAGATACTACCTTATGTTGTAAATAGTTTCTGGCTCGAACTTTTGAGACTAGAGCAGAGGTTTGACTGGCAGTCTGGCAGTCCCACAGATGCTTTCATTAATTTTATGCTGATTGGCCTAGGGGCCATGCATATAACTTGCTAACCTCTTCATCTGAACTCAACCCATCTTGTTTAGCCATACAACTTGGCACATTTTCTCAGAGAAGCATTTCAACTTCTTTTCTCTGTGTCTTCTGGCATCTGTGTTGTCTCTGTGGAAGCTCTGTGGTGTCTGTCTGGCATGTCTTCTCTGTTCTGAGATTTTCCCAGTCTGGTAGCTCTGCCCATACTTCCTGTCTGTCTTCAGCCAATCAGCAGTTTTATTAAACTAGTAGGCAGGACAAATATTTATAACATACCATAATCACACTACTATCTTACACCTGTCAGAATAGCTAAGATAAAAAACACAGATGACAGGTTGGAGTGATGGCTCAGAGGTTAAGAGTACTGGCTGGTCTTTCAAAGGTCCTGAATTCAATTCCCAGCAACCACATGGTGTCTCACAACCATCTATGATGATCTAGTGCTATGTTCTGGCCTGCAGGCATACATGCAGACAGAACACTGTATACATAATTAATAAATTAAAAATAAAACCAGATGGCAGCCTATGCTGGAAAGGATATGGATCAAGGGGAACATTCCTCCATTGCTGGTGGAAATGTAAACTTGTACAGCTACTTTGGAAAGCAGTATGGCAGTTCCTCAGAAAACTGGGAATCAATCTCCTCAATGATTCAGCAACACCGCTATTGGTTATATACCCAAAGGATGCACATTCTTACCCCAAAGGTATTAGCTCAACTATGTTAATGCCAGCATTATTCTTAATAGCCAGAAACTGGAAACAACCTAGATGCCCCTCAACTAAAGAGTATATTAACAAATTGTGATATATTTACACAATGGAGTACTACTCAGCAGTTAAAAAAAGAAAGGACTTTCTAAAATTTGCAGGCAAATGGATGGATTTGGAGAGTATCATCCTGAGTAAGGTAACACAGGCCCAGAAAGATAGACATGGGATGTACTCTCTCATAAGTGGATTTTAGATAAAAAAGCAAAGAATAACCATGCTGCAATCCACAACCCCTGAACAGCTTGGGATCAGAATGAACTTAAGAGAGACATCCAGGGATCCCCTTGAGGAGAGAAAATAAAGATCTTCTGAATAAACTGGGATCATAACTGGTAGGAAGCAAGTGTAGATGGGAACAAATTGTGAGAGAAGGAGATGGTTGAGTGAGAGGAGCAACAAAGAGGGAGGAAAAAGAGATGAATACCTTGAGAGAGGGAGTCACTGTGGGATTAGAAAGAGGCTGGGTTCTGGGAAACCGCCAAGAACCCAGAAGATGTTCCTGGCTAGGATTCCAACCAATAGTGGAGAGTGTGCCTAAACAGGACTTCCCCTATAATCAAATGACAGCCACCCTAAGTGTTATTATAGAACCTTCATCTAGCAATGAATAGAGGCAGAAGCAGAGACACATAGATAAGCACCAGGTCAAGCTCCCTGTCCAGCTGAAGAGAGAAAGAGAGACAGAGACAGAGACAGAGACAGAGAGAGAAAGAGGAAGGAGAGTATAAGAGGATCATGAGGAGGAGACACACAGAGATGGCTGACCAGAGCTACTGGGAGTGCACTGACTCAGAAACAATCACTGAGGATCCTTCAGGGAAAGGAACTACACTCTCTAAAAATAGACAACTGACAAATGGTGTGGGCATTTTGTGGAGCCTCTTGCAGTAGGCTATGTTTCTATGCATGAATTGGCATCTTGGAGCCAGTTCCCTACAGAGTAACACCTAGCCCAGTCCTAATATTGGGATGAGGGAATCGGACCTACCTCAAATGGATACTTGCCTTCTTGGGGAATGGATGGGGGGATGAGGTAGTGGAAGACTGAGGGAAACCTGGGAGGGATTGGGAGGAGAAAAGGGAGGGTGAGCAGGGGTATACATAGAAAAAAACCTTTTAAAATAAAATTATATATATGTATATATATATGAATGAAGTTGGAGAAATTTCACGCTAGGGACTTAGCAGCACATCTGGAAAGCTCTAGAACAAAAGGAAGCAAATTCACCCAGGAGGAATAGATGACAGGAAATAATCAAACTGAGGGTTGAAATTAATAAAATAGAAACAAAAGAGAATAATACAAAGAATCAATGAAACAAAAAAGTTGATTCTTTGAGGAAATCAACAAGATAGATGCATCCTTATCAAAATTAACCAAAAGAGAGACAGACAGACAGACAGAGAGAGGAGAAATCTAGGGAATCATCAGGTCATATTTTAAAAACCCATGTTTCACAAAATTAGAAAATCTAAGAGAATTGGACAATTTTCTGGACAGAACAAGTATTACATACCAAAATTAAATCAAGATCAAATAAACCATTTAAATAGACCTATAACCAATAAGAAAATAGAAACAGTTATTAAATGTCTCCCAAACACCAAAAAATCAAAAACAACCAAAAACCCCAAAGGGCCAGGTGGTTCCAGTACAGAATTCTACCAGAATTTTAAAGAAGAGTTAATACCAATACTCTTTAAATTGTCCCACACCATAGAAACAGAAGAAACATTGCTAAACCTTTTTTTTTTTTTTAATGAGGCTACAATCACTCTGATATCCAAACCACACAAAGGTGCAGCAAAGAACAAGAATCACAGGGCAATCTTCCTCATGAACATTGATGCAAAAATATTCAATAAAATACTGGCAAACTGAATCCAAGAACACATAAAAATATTTACCATGATCAAGTAGTCTTCATCCCAGAGATGCAGGGATGGTTCAACATATGAAACTCTGTCAGTGTAATCTACCATATAAACAAACTGAAAGAAAAAGAAAAACACATGATCATTTAATTAGATGCTGAAAAGATCTTCAACAAAATCCAACACCCCTTTATGATAAAGGTCTAGGAGAAATAAGGAATACAAGGAACATACATAAACATAGCAAAGGCAATTTACAGCAAGCTGACAGACAATATCAAATTAAGTGGACAGAAATTCAAAGCAAGTCCACCAAAATCAGAAACAAGACAAGGCTGTCCACTCTCGCCACATCTGTTCAATGTAGTAATTAAAGTTCTAGCTAGAGCAACAAGATAACAAAAGAAGAATAAGGGGATTCTTATTCTTCAAATTGGAAAGGAAGAGGTCAAATTTTTGTTATTTTCAGATGATATAATAGTATATATTAACCAGGAAACTCCTACAGCTGAGAGACATTTTCTGCAATGTGGCAGGATACAAGATTAACTAAAACAAAACAAAATCCCCCAGTATCCCTCTTGTATACAAATGATAAAAGGGTCAAGAAAGAAATTATAAAACCACTACCCTTTACAATAACCACTAATAATATAAAATACCTTAGCGATAACTCCAGCAAAGCAAGTGAAAGACCTATATGATAAGAACTTTAAGTCTTTAAAGAAAGAAATTGAGAAGATATTAGAAAATGTAAATATCTCCCACAATCATGGATAGGTAGGTTCAATATAAAAAAATTGGCAATCTTATCAAGGGAAATCTACAGATTCAATGCAATCCCCACCAAAATCCCAACATAATTCTTCACAGACCCCCAAAGAACACTCAACTTCATATGGAAAAAAAAGGAGAGCTAAAACAATCTTGTACAACAAAGCAACTTCTGGAGACATCACCATCCCTGACTTCAAGCTCTACTAATTTAGTCATAGTAGTAAAATCAGCTTGGTATTGGCATAAAAGCAGACATGTGTGTCAATGAAATCAAACTGAAGACCTTGATATTAATCCACACACCTATGGACACCTGAGTTTTTACAAAGAAGCAAAAATTGTACAGTGAAAAAAAGAAAGCATCTTTAACAAATGGTACTGGCATAACTGGATGTCAACAGGGGGAAGAATGCATATAGTATAATAAGAAGTTTCTGGCCCATGATCTGGACCAGCAGTCCCAAAGTAACACACAGAAGCTTGTATTAATTTTATGATGATTGACCTATGGCTCAGACATATTGCTAGCTAGTTCTTTCATCTTAACTCAATCTATTTCCATTAATCTGTTTAGCCATGTGGCTTGCTACCTTTTCTCAGAGCAGCATGGTTGTCTTCTTTCCTCTGCATCTGCTGTGTCTCTGGCATCTCACTCTGCTGGTGACTCTGCCTTGCTCTTCCTGTTCGTAGAGTTTTCTAAGTCTGACAGCACCACCCACACACTTCCTATCTGCTTTCTGGCCAATCAGCTTTTTATTAAACCAGTAGGAGAGACAAATATTAACACTGTACCAGAACATATTCCCACAGCAAAATAGATCCATCTTTATCACCCTGCACAAAACTCAAGTCCAAGTGGATCAAAGACCTCAACATAAACACAGTTACACTAAACCCAATAGAAGAGAAAGTGAGAAATAGCCTTGAATGTCTTGGCACAGGAGACCATTTTCTAAATATAACATCAGTAGCACAGATGCTAAGAAAAACAATTAATAAATGGGAACTCCTGAAAATGAGAAGATTCTGTAAGGCAAAGGACACTGTAAATAAGACAAAATGACAGCCTACAGAATGGAGAAAGATCTTCACCATCCTACATCTGACATTATATATATATAATATATAATAAACTAGACATAAAATATCAAATAATCCAATTAAACGTGGGGTAGAGATCTAAACAGAATTCTCAGCAGAAGAATCTCAAATGTTTGAAAGATGTTTAAAGAATTGCTCAACATCCCCAGTCATCAGGGAAGTACAAATGAACATAACTCTGAGATACCATCTTACACCTGTCAGAATGGCTAAGATCAAAAATACTGATGACAGCTTGTGTTGGAGTGGATGTAGAGCAAGGAGAACATTTCTCCACTGTTGATGGGAGTGCACACTTGTACAACCACTTTGGAAATCAGTATGGTGAATTCTCAGAAAATTGGGTATCAATCTACTTCAAGACTCAATCAAAGATAATACTCTTGAGCATATATCCAAGGGATGCTCAATTATACCACAAGGGCATTTGCTCAAGAACATATGAACTATGTTCATAGCAGTATTATTTGTAATACTTAGAACCTGGAAACAGTGTAGATGACCCTCAACCAAAAAATGGATGAAGAAAATGTGGTACATATACACAATAGATTATTACTCAGCTATAAAAATATAATAACATCATGAAATTTTCAGGCAAATGGATAAAACTAAAAAAATATCATCCCAAATGAGGTAACCCAGACTCAGAGAGAGACAAACATGGTATGTATTCAATTAGTGGATTATATATATAAAGCAAAGGATAACCAGACTACAACCCACAGGTCCAGAGAAGCTAGTTAACAAGAGGATCCCATGGGTCACTTTGGAAGGGGAAATAGATGAGATCTCCTGAGTAAACTGGGGGTGAAGGGGTGAAAAGAGGAGATGGGTGGGGGATGAGAACATAAGAGAATGGAATGATCAAGCTAGGGGAGCGATGGAGCACAAGAACAATGAAAGAGATCTTGATAGAGGGAGACATCATGGGGTTAAGGAGAAGCCTGATACTTAGGGAAATTCTCAGGATTCCACAAGGATGACCCCAGTTTAGACTACTAGTAATAGTGGAGAGGGTGCATAAACTAGCCAACCCTGATAACCAGATTGGTGAATACCATAACTGTCATCATAGAGCCTTCATCCAGTAACTGATGGAAGCAGACGCAGAGATTCACAGACAAACTCTGGGAGTTCAGTTGACGAGAGGGAAGAGGGATTTTATGAGCTGGGGGTGAGATGAGTCAAGATCATAATGGGAAAATCTACAGAGACTTGGGACAGTGGGAACATGGGACTGTCTGCTGCCTGCCCAGGGAGGGGATGGGGAGTTGTGGAGAAGAAAGAATGACCTGATGTGGTGGGAGGGGGAAGGGACCTTGAATAAGGATATACAAGGATAGAAAGTGTGACTTCTTTGTTCATAATAATAATAATAATAATAATAAAAGAAAATCTACAGAGACAACTGAACAAAGCTCGTGGGATCTCTTTAGACCAACATCTGTAGACCTTAGATGGTACTAGACTCTCTGCATATGGGAGACAATTGTGTATCTTGGTTTGTTTAAGGGGCCCCTGGCAATTGGATCAGGATCTATCCCTGGTGCATGAGCTAGCTTTTTGGAGCTCATTGTCTATGGAGGAACACTTCGCACAGCCTTGATCCAGGGGGTAGGGGCTTAGTCCTGCCTCAACTGAATGTACCAGGCTTTGCTGACTCTCCATGGGAGGACTTACCCTTTTGGAGGAGGGAATGGGAGGGGGGAGTGGGAAAAAGGGCAAGAGGGGGTTGGTATGTAAAATGATTTAAAAAATTAAAATTTTAAAAATTAAAAAAATCATTTTGAATGATCTGCCAAACTAGCTCAAGGCTAAAGGCACTTTGTGACTGATGATCTACCTCCCAGGAATTCTCAGAAAGGTCTAAGTCAAGAGTGGACTGCACAATGGACCTAACTCTAATCTTCAAGTGGTTCTGTAGCATGTAGAAAATAATAATAAAAAGTTAAACTAACTTGTTTATATTAATCTTCATTCTGCTACATATGTACCATATGAGCATTTACTTCTGAATCTGGCTGGAAAATCTCCCATACTTCAAATTCTTTCCCAGGGTTCCTATTTCCCCCCGAAGTCCCACTTATCCTCTTGATTGTTCAGCTCCTTATTAAACCAATCAGAAGGTGCCTTAGGCAGGTGAGGAAATACAGAGACACATCTTCACACAGTGTTCAAAAAGATTATCCCAACAGCTACGTTTTCATAGGACTATATTGCACTGACAATTATGTTTTGATGTACTGAAGTTTAACAATTCCAAAAGGAGACAGAGAAAGAAAATCACCAGTCATACAAGAAAAATAATATATAGAAATTAATTTAGCCCAGAAAATAAATGGCCAGAATATGAAAATCTATAAAGTGGTAGTAAAAGAAATGAAAGCAAATGGAGATGCCATGACCATGGATTTTAAAGTTAAATATTGTTAAGATGACAATACTACTCCAAAGCACTCCATGGATTTAATTCAATTTCTACAAAAATGGCAAATACCATTTTTATGGCAAAAAGAAAGACACTTTAAAATTCATATGCATTTTAAAGAGTCCCCAAATAGTCAAACTTTTCCTCAAACAATAAATGCTTAGTTGAATCAATGACATATATAATTTGGAGCTTAGGATTTGATTAGAATTCTATAGAAATAAGACAGCTGGATTGTGGTGAACATGGCGGGCATGTATGAGACAGAATATGATCTAATTTTAGGACTAGCAGGACTTGAGTCCATGTTGGGGAATCTGTGAGAAATCTCACAATATAAAGTAGCATGAGCCAAGTGAAATGGTGTGTTCTAAGGGCCTTGAATAGATTAATTTAGACTGGGTGGTGTGTGGGGAATAGAGCTGAGATTGGGCAGTGGGTGGGGAACAGAAGGAGCCAAGGATAGCAAGAACGTTTTGGAGAACCAGCCAGTCAGTTATAATTGCCACATTGGGGCTCAGAGGTCTCAAAGGCACAGATGATAAATAATTCTGCTGCCGCTGCTGTTAAAGAGGTATAGGCAATGTCCAGAGGGGAAAGGGTGGTTTAATAATATACTAGGTCCTTCCTAGCATTGGTTAGGGTAAGTGAGCCCAAGTGCAGTAGAGGACACTTCTTAGTTATGTTCCTGGGCAGGAGAGACTCTTGGGGAATAGGATCATACAACTAAGGAAGACTTATCTAGGATCACAAGCCCTTCATATCACAGATGAAATCAGGATCAACAAAAAAGAGGTCTCACATAATATTCTAGATAGAATTGATGGAGCTAAACATAATTATTTACTTTCCTAGAACATAATGAGTACAGAGTTAATAAGCTATGCAGGTTTTCAGTTCCTTACAAAACTCAATTTCTGAGATGCCAAGTTTTGATAATGCAAAGCCAATTAAAGACATCAGATCTGGAAGACAAAAAACAGAACTGTGGCCAAAACTGTGAAAACTAAATGAAGGACAGTTTATTAGAGGGGCAAAGTGCTGTGTTGGAATCAGTGTTTAAAAGGCAATACATTCTTTCAAACTTTGATTTCAACTAAGTAGACTGTACTCATTTCTTTCTCTGGTCTTAGAATATTGGTGAGTTATTATTAAATATTTCATAAAGGAGTCTTGAAGATCACCATAAATATTTACATGAAGGAATCAATTTGCTGTGGTTTCTCTAATGTGGGTGTCTATGTTGGCATGAAAAAATGGCTGAGTCAGAGAAAGTACAGACTGTTGCAGGATGGTACAAGGAGGATTTGGTGCCCACTGAGCATTGGATGAGAGTTCAGTTCTCCAGGCTACTGAGAAAATTACGTGTGCAAGCATAACAAGAGGAAACTGGGTTAGGTTTAATATATTTTTATACTTTTAAATTAACATTTAATGACATAGTGTTGATCTAACTCCGTTTCTCAAGTACCAAGTATTTAGGCATGGATACTACTGATG
The DNA here is from genome assembly GCA_004025045.1 of Sigmodon hispidus. Lineage (NCBI taxonomy): Eukaryota > Metazoa > Chordata > Mammalia > Rodentia > Cricetidae > Sigmodon > Sigmodon hispidus. The sequence continues at coordinate 5,596 of PVIH01024611.1, read as the reverse complement.
CTCCACATCACAAAGACTGGTGAGTATATATATTCATCTCTCTGTGTGTTTTTGAGAGCCTCTGTATATTAATAGCCCCCATAAACAATGAAATAAGATTTCAGTTCTGATAAAAAGACAGGGCTTCCCCAATACTAGACAGTTTCTGTAAAAATTCTGTCTCCAAGCCAGCTATAAAGTTATTGAAGGAGAGGTCAGCTACTGTTTTCATGCTAGCAGAGTAACTTGATGATGAGCTCTTACATCCAAGAAGACAAATTGGAGCCTGCTAACTTACTGAGAAGTGGACGGGGTCCTGTGGATGTTGTGGATCTAAATTCCAGGCATCACTGTGTGACATGAGCTATACATCTATGCCTTTCCCACAGCAGGTTTCACGGTATTTTAAAGGCAATTTCCTTTCTTTTTCTTTTTCTTATGCTTGCTTTATCTGGTGCTTGCATCTTTCCCATGGCTTTAGCAGCCCTGTTCAATACAGGATATAATGTTATACACACAAACTCATTTAAAAGGAGATAACCTGAAATGAGAATGTTATCAGAGGGGCTGCCTGCGCCTCTGAACACCGTCTAAGGAAACTGTTTCTCCAGGGTTAGAATACTGAAGCTGATAACACTTTGGTCCAAGGGGACAGTTTCATTCAAAGCTTGGCAGTGTCCATATGGTACTAGTTCACAGGCATGAAAGAGGAAGGATTGAGAGAGTCATAAAGTCTTACTAGACAGTTCCAGGAAACTACTGAGGCAAAGCAATGTGTTGCAAATCATTGCAAAAATGCCCTGAGAGCGACATAGCTGGATCTTGTGGGAATTGATTCCCAGGCTTCTGAGAAACCATAATATTGATTTCCAAAGTGGCTGAATACGTTGTGTTCCCCTTATTCCTCATCATCCTCAGCATGAGCTGTCACTTGTGCTTTTGATCTTAGCCATTCTAACAGGTGGAAGATGAAATCCCAGAATTGTTTTGATTTTCATTTCCCTGGTGGCTAAGGATGTTGAACATTTCTTTAAGTGTTTCTCAGCCATTTGAGATTCTGCTGTTGAGAATCCTCTGTTTAGATCTGTCCTGATGTTTAAATTGGATTATATGTTTTTTGATATCTAGTTTCTTGAATTCTTTATATATTTTGGAAATCAGCCCTTTGTCAGCTGTAGATTAGGGGAGATCTTTTCCCATTCTGTAGGCTGCCATTTTGTTTTATTGACCATGTCCTTTGCCATACAGAAGCTTCTCAATTTCAGGAGGTTCCCTTTATTAATTGTTGCTGTCAATGTCTGTGCTACTAGTGTTATATTTAGGAAGTGGTCACCTGTGCCAATTCATTGAAGGGTATTTCCCACTTTCTCTTCTATTGGTTCAATGTTACTGGTTCAATGTATTATTATTGAAGTGTTTGATTCACTTGGACTTGAGTTTTGTGCAAGATGATAGATATGAACCTATTTTCATTCTTCTACATGCTGACATCCAGTTATGCCAGCACCGTTTGTTGAAGATGCTTTCTTTTTTCCATTACATATTATTGACTTCTTTGTAAGAAAATAAGGTGTTCAGAGTTGTGTGATTTAATGTCAGAGTTTTCATTTAAAGGCAATTTCAATGGTACTAGGCAGGTCCCAATTTCAATGTAATGGGAACAAGACAGAGAGGCCTGGCTGACATCTAGGAACAAAGAGGCACCAGAGATATGGCTCAGACACAGATGATATCGTTCCTAAACCAGGGATACTCTGCCTAAAGTAGAACAGAGTAAGATTAGAAGGCTGGGGGGAAGTGAACTGATTACCTGATAGATAAGAAAGCCCATGCATTAGGAGTATTGAAAGAACACTCTAAACAGCATATGAACCCTTATTTTCGTAGGATGCACTGATTTACCTTCTGGTACTTGTTCATTCAAAGGCTATGGGAAGCTTCAACACCAGTCTGGGAGGAGGCTTCATATTGGTGGGCTTCTCAGACTGGCCTCAACTAGAACTCATCTTCTTCATTTATATTTTGATTTTCTACTCCCTGACTCTCTTTGGCAACACCACCATCATTGCTCTCTCCAAAATGGACCTTCGACTACACACTCCCATGTACTTCTTCCTCTCACACCTCTCCTTCCTGGACCTTTGCTACACCAGCAGCACTGTGCCCCAGCTGCTGATCAATCTTCATGGACTTGACAGGACCATCAGCTATGGTGGGTGCGTGGCCCAGCTCTTCATATTTCTTGCTCTGGGCTCCACAGAGAGTTTGCTCCTGGTGGTAATGGCCTTTGACCGTTATGCTGCTGTGTGTCGTCCCCTGCACTACACGACCATCATGCACCCTTTTCTCTGCCAAGTATTAGCTATAGCTTCATGGGTAGGAGGCTTCTTGAACTCTCTGATCCAGACAAGCCTCATGATGGCCATGCCTCTCTGTAGCCATCGACTGAATCACTTCCTCTGTGAGATGCCTGTTTTCCTCAAGTTGGCCTGTGAGGACACAGAAGGAACAGAGACCAAGATGTTTGTGGCCAGAGTGGTGATTGTGGCCATTCCAGCCATGCTCATTCTAGGCTCCTATGCCCAGATTGCCAGTGCAGTGCTGAAGGTTAAGTCAGTGGCTGCACGCAGAAAGGCTACAGGAACCTGTGGGTCCCACCTCCTGGTGGTTTCCATGTTTTATGGCTCAGCCATCTACACATACTTACAGCCCAAGGGCAGCTATTCTGAGAGCAAAGGAAAGTTTGTTGCTCTTTTTTATACTATCATCACCCCGATGCTCAACCCTCTAATTTATACTCTGAGGAACAAGGATGTGAAGGGGGCTCTGTGGAAGGTGCTAGGGAGAGGCACAGACTCAGGGTAGGAAGGGAAAGCTGATCAGTAAAATGTTTCATATTCTGTGAGTCCAGAGGTATCCAGTGGGTTAGGGGAGTTGGGTGTCATTGCAAGTACCATTAATTATGTAATTCATGAATCTGTCAAAGTATATAAAAATAGAGAAAAAAAAACCAGTAACAGTTCTGGGCTGGCAAGAGGGCTCAGCAGACCAATGTGCTTGTTGCTAAAACTGAGGATCTGAGCCTGATGCCTGAAGTTCACATGGTGGAAGGGGATCGTCAAGTCCTCTGACCTCCATAAATTGTTTGTGTGTGTGCGTTGATGTGTGTGTGTGTGTGTGTCTGTGTGTGTTTGTATAATAAATCAACATAATAAAAATCAAATCAAAAGAGTCCCCAGGATGCATTGGGACTTTATTGCTGTCCTTGTTTGGAAGCTGGGGTGGTGATGTGCTCTGTGGGTTATTGTCTATCATCACTGTTCAGTAGGGATAAATGCAGATTCAGACACCACTTTCCATAGAAGGAGACTGGGCAAGGTTCATCCTGAGCATTGGTGGAAGTAAGTTGGGCTCTTTTCAGGGAACAGTAAACTGTGAGCATCTGTGGAAACTGGATAGTTCTTGGCAGTCTGAGTGCCAGAGGATATTTAATTCTGAATTGCAGCACTCAAAGTCACATCCCCATGTTGTTTCATGCAGTGGACACTGCAGCTCAAAGCAGAGGACATGATTTCACTCTGATTTTCTATCCTATTTGGAGTTTCATTGTAATTTAATATCTATACATTCACACGCTGGGTTTTAATCAAATCTACCCACAGTTCCTTCTTGAATTTCTTCCCTTCTCTCAACACTACTTTTATCTCTCAACTTCATGCCTTAAAAAAAATTAATAACCAAGGAAGTCCCTGTAGGGCTGTCTTCATGTTCATGGATGTGAAGCATCAGATCTAAGTGGTGCCTCCATATCACCCGTTTTCCTGGTGTATTGTGATCCTATCTGGCTTCAGTCATAACTCTGGATCTTTTTACAAGCCTTTTCTGTTAGTGCTTATCATTTTGTACTTGGAATAAACAAGCTCATAACGAGCAGAGCTGCTTCATGTAGCATGTGTATTTCAGATATGGCTTCTTTTACCCTCCTGGAGAAAAAGGCAAAATCATGTGTTTCACATGTTGCTGCAAAGCCAGGCAAGAAAGGCCTCATAGCAGAACCATGAGTGTCTGTTATGCCAACTGGCAACATCCCTCTCCCATTAGAGTGAGCTGTGCATAGAGAAAATATTATGTAAATAGTCAAATAAGAAATATTGAAAGAACTTTGTATATGTGCTGATTAAAAAATTCATATAGAATAAAATCTATATTTGTAAGAAAATTAGTAATGGAAATTTAAAAGAAAACAAGAAAAAGGCCATAATTTATCATTTGGCAGACGTGTGAAAGTTGATTTGGGGCTCTATTCACTTTTCATCATCTCCTTTTCATTCACTGTCGTATTTCAATCACTATAACGTACTTCCATGTGTTTAAATGGTTGTTTTATGTTTTAAAGTGAAGTATCTTTGTTGATAGGTTTTTGTAAGTGTGATAAATTTTGTGTTAATTGAATCATGCTTTACTACAAATTTTCCACTAATTTTGCTTATGTTTGGGACTTATTTTTCATACCATGTTTTTAATCCTTTCTCAGCTTTGCTGATTTTGATATATCTATATTTTGTTGTATTCTTTGGTTGATGCAAAAATCCAATCTCACATCACAAGGTGTCTTGTGCCTTTACCTGGACAGATGTGAGCAAACATCTACTAATTTAAGGTAGAGCAACCATGACAAACCAGAGAAGGTATTTCACCTGCTCTACCTTTGCAAACCAGGGAATGTAGTCAAAAGATTTTCTGGCCTGGCCTAGACCTGAGGTCTGGACCCACAGTTCCACAGCTGCTTAGTCCCAAATAATCACAGAAAGGCTCATATTAATTATAAACTGTTTGGCCTATGGCTTAGGCTCATTACCAACTAGCTTTTATAACTTAACTCAACCCATTTCCATTAATCTATGTGTTACCATGTGGTTCTGTGGCTTTACCTGTGTTCCATTACATCTTGCCCTCTGGGCAGCAGCCTGCAGTGTCTGTTTGACTCTGCCTTTTTCTCTTTTATCTCCACTTGGATTGTCTTCTTGCCTCCAAGTTGCCAATCAGCCTTTTTGTTAACAAATGGCAATAAAGCACAATCACAGTGTACAAGACATCCCACATCACTAGATGGGAGCATGTGGATTGCTCCCAGGCTAATATAATTTGATAGACCAGAACCGCTAAAAGCAACTGGCTGAGATGAAGCAGCCTCACAGACTACTACAGTAATGGTTTAACCATAATTCTGAATTTTCTCAGGATCTTATATGATTGTATCACCCTCAATCAACAAATAGCAGTATGGAAAGCTATGCCTAAATTCCCAACATATTGTTTGTAAATGTTTGTTTTCAATATAAGTGGTTAATGAACATAGTCAATCTCTTTCTGAAGAAAAATGAGAATATGATACAGAAATGATCAAAGAAAAGGTAGACAACAACAGAAGCCATCATTCTGTTGCCTACAAGAAACACACCTAAGCTGCAAAGACAGACACAGGCTTAGAATAAAGGGTTGGGAAAAGATTTTCCAGTCAAATGGTCCTAAGAAACAAGCAGGGGTTGCAATCCTAATATCTAACAAAGTAGACTTTAAGCTAAAAGCAATAAAAAGGGACCAAGAGGGTCACTAC
>PVIH01024610.1:0-22407 GCA_004025045.1 Sigmodon hispidus | reverse complement strand
AAGAAGGGAGCTACCAATGGCATTTTCCAGAAAGAGAAATTACCTCAGTGTCTCCTTCTATCAGCCTGTGGTGCCTCTGGACTCATTCTTTGAGTTCAGATACTGCTACCCAATCCCGTGCATGCAATGGCCTTGAGTCTTTTTCAGCATAGGGCTGGGGTGGGTGACCTTAGAAAGGCTGGAGAGAGATGCAAGCAGATGTGGTGCTCAGGTCCCTTTATTAGCCTTCTCAATAGCTGCCTTTGTGCTTTAACATATGCCAAGAGTTGGGGACTTTCCTTAAGTCCTAGATTTAACATTTAAAAATAAGACATCTATAACATAAATCGGCAAAGGACAGATCCTGCCCTGCCCCCTTGTGGGTTAGAAAGCCTTCAAAATGTATTCCCACAGTAGAAAAACTTGAACATTTGCAACCAATGGGCTCTTCCTAGTAAATACCTGCAACCTAAATCCCTCTGAAATACCAGTATCAAGGCTACTTGCAGGAGATTAGTGGCCTCTGTGCCTTCTGTCTTCCCACCAGTCCCCACCTGTGTTCCTACTCCATCATCATCTCAGCATCCTGCTAGAGGGTGCTAGAAGACCCATGAAACACCTCCCTCACCCCTGACTTCTTTCTGCTCTCTCACCACCCCTAACTTTGCTGACTAAAGCTTTCAGCATCTGAAGCTTGACTTACTCAGAGTTCATAAGAGACCCTCACCGTCAAGGTTAGTATTCTCCCATCCCTGTAATCACCTCACCATCTCCCTGGATGGCCTGACTATAGGCAGAAAATGAGTATTATCAGCCACCAGGAGTAGATATCATCAAACCTTTGCCCAGTCCTCACCATCCTATCACATGCCTTTTCTTAATAGGCTCTTCCTGGAGAGGGAGGAACCGCACATTCAAAAGGAACCTTGTGCTATTACTTTCTAAAACTGCAACAAAAAGCAGAAGCCAGAGGCAGGAGTGAGTAAAATGCTTGCTGCACAAGTCTGAAGACCTAAGTTCTAATCTCTAGCACTCATAAAAAAAAAAAATAAGCATGGTGGTATGCTCCTGTAATCCCAGTGTAAGGAGGCAGAGAAAGCTGCAGTTCCCAGGGATTACTGAACAGACAGCAGAATCAAAAAGGGAGGAGTTCCAAATTCAATGAATAAACCCACATCTGACATCACCTGCTGGCCTCCAAGCACTTCTGCTGCATTGGGTAATCTCTCTCTGTCTCTGTCTCTCTCTCTCTCTCTCTTTCTCTCTCTGCCTATCTCAAAGGATTATCTGGAAGAATGGGGAAGAAAGCGTACAGACTCTGATTGTTATGACTATGATACACACACACACACACACACACACACACACACACACACACACCAAGGTGAACAAACTTGGGCCAGATCTTCCTGGCTCCATGTTTTGTTCAATAGTGTGCTCTGGGAAGATGCAGGATGAGGGCTCCCTGCCCCCACTTTGCTCCTCAGAAAGAAGGCAGGGCCATGCAGCTACAGCAATCCCTGAGTTCTGCTGCAGCCTTTATACTGTCATCCAGAGGGCCTCACCGACAGTGGGGCCATGGCCAAGCTCCAGAGGGGCAGAACCCATCCAGCCTGCATAGGATCTGTCACTGACACTCCCTCAATAATCTGGGAAATGGGAAGCCATAGAAGTATCTACAAATAGGCCTGGAGCATCTCTACCTACTGTGGGTGTGTCTATAGGTTGGGAATTGAGGGCCATTCTACAAGAACTAAAAGTAAAAGTAGAAACTTACAATAGGGGCCATTTATTTCTCTGTAGATAAAAAGCTTCCCAGACTCTAGCAAACACACATATGTCTAGGGCCACTTTCAGAGCAAGCCAGGGCCTTCAAATCTTTTAAGTATTCTAAGCTGGGCATTCCCAACAGACTTAAAAGAAACACACAAACCTAAGTATCAACACACAAACTAAAAATGCAGAATGATTAAAGTCCAAAGAGAACATGAAATGCTGTTTACACAGATGTCAGCGGGGTGTCACAGTTAAAATCCACTGGACTTTCCTTTTCTCCAGCCTGAACCCAGTACTGATACTGGGACTAAATAAATTCTTTGTGAATCTGCTGGGAGACTCTGATGCCTCCTTAAGTGATGTGGCGCCCTCTGGTGGCATCTTCTGATAGACCACTATTTCGTGACTTCAAAAGGGGGCTACTTCAAAAGTACATTTCAGACATGAAAATTCCAAAGAGTGTTCCACAGTACAAACAACATAGCCACAGGAAGAGAATCATGGTTCTGGATGATAGTGGTCAGAGTGTACAAGCTGCCTACAGTTAATGTTTGGTATACTTGAGAGTGAACACTAAGGGCTAAGGTAATACATACAATAATCAGCTTGAGTTAGCCAGTTCACGCCACAATGAACACATATTTCAAAGAATGCTATACAATATATATTGTGCAAACTTTGTCCATTTAATAAAATGTAGAGCTGGAGAAATGTCTCAGAGGTTAAGAGCCCCTGTTGCTCTTGGGAGACTCTGCTTTGTTTCCCAGCACCCACATAATCACAACCATCTGGGGAATCCAGTACCTTCTGGTCTCTGAAGGCATCAACCATGCATGTGGTCCACATAAATGCATGTAGTCCACTCAGACAATAAATAAATTTAATTTTTTAAACTAAAAGTGAAGAGAATATCACATCCAGGATTGGTATCAAGTATCTACTTACTAACTCCATAACACACAAAGTATTGTTATAAAGATGGACGGCTCAGTTTTTGTTCTTACCATGATCCCGATGCCACATCCTAGCTATGACTCCCATTGGCATCTGCGTGCTTCCTTAAATTGCCATGGTATAAAACCTAGAAAGAGTTGGTGAAGTGTCTCCCTTCCAAGCATGAAGACCTGAGCTTGGCCCTCAGAACTCATGTGCATGTAAAAAAGAAATTAGCATGAAGCTCACTTTAAATCGTAAATAGATCTGGGAAGGCAAAGGCAGGCAGATCCCTGGGACTCACTGGCCAGTGAGACTGGACCACTAGATGAATGGCAAACCAATTCATGGCAAGCAACCTCTCAGAGAAAAGTGGGGTAATGTCTGAGGGATGGCTCTCAGGTTGGTCTCTGGCCTCAAAATGTGTAGTCATCCAGGCACATGTGTACCCATACACACATGCACACACATATATACACAACTGCCATGGTATTCTTTCTGGAGGGTCAGCACCCACCACACATACCTTCTCACCTCCTTATAATCTATTTGTGGTGGAAGAAAAGGAGTAAGCTACTTACAAATGGAGAAGCTGAGGCTGAGCGCTCTGGTCCAGCCACTTGACATGCACCAGGAGTCCTCTTCCTCTGGAAAAATTTCTCATTTGTAACGCAGAACACCACAGTGGCCCAACCCTCAAAACTGTGTCCAAGGGCCTTTGAGCTTCAGAAGGTTCACAAGGTAGAAGCAGTGACTGAGTAGCTTAGATTTACTTTTCCTACCTATTTAATATTTATATTTATAGCTACTTTTAAAAATAATTCACACTTAATACCAAAAATAGACTCTAAAGGTTTTTTTTAAAAAAGAACAATGAAGCTACCTAGAATTCCACCACACACTGATAACCTAACCTCTCTTGTGGGCATGTGTGTTTTTGCAAAGTTAAAACTACATTGAACATGTACCCTTTACCCTACTTTTCTTCCATATTAAGCTGTAAAGGTTTTCTCTGTTTTTAGAGTGCCTGAGAAACACTAAGAAAAATAATTGGATTATAGTCCAAGAGATGGTATACTAACTGACATGTGACTTATTCTAAAATTTAATGTATTTAAGGATGAGCTCTAAAATTGTGATCAAATCTCTTACAGTAGTTAAGATGTCAGAAAGTTTCCACTGACATTCTTGTATTCCAGCCTCAGAAGAGGTCTAGCTGAGACAAGCTGGCTACCGGGTCCTTCCTAGCCTCTCACTACATCACAGACCTCAGATCAGCCCATTCCTACAAAGAACTTATAAGTCAGGCCATAAGAGTCTCAAAGTAATTGTCTCCTTTTCTAGCACATCAAAGCCATTGGCTTAGCAAAGCTTAGTGGGGCCATGCCTTTTACCCCAGCATTCGGGAGGCAGAAGCATGCAGATTTTTTATTTTGAGGTCACCCTGGTCTATAGAGTGAGTTCCAAGACAGACAGGGCTGTTAAACAGAGAAACCCTATCTGGTAAAACCAAAACAACAACAAAGAAAAAAGAAAAAAGCAAAAACATTGCCTTTGGAGAAGTCTTACCATGTTCTCAGTCAATTCCCTTCTGCCTGACCAGATGTAAGCTTACAAAAATCTTTGTCCAATATGGCACCAATGGCTAGGTCATGGTTGATGGAGTCAACTCAAGGGCCACGTCCTGGATGGAAGGTGCCTTCTACTCTCATCCTGCTGAGCTACCAGAAAACAATTCTTCACATCCCTCCCTCTCTGTCAACCCTGCCATCATTATCACTCAGGCAGAACACCAAGGTCTTGAGCCTTGCCTTCAAAAGGCCTCCAGAACCAAAGAGAGCCCACGTTCTTTTACAGCGCTGAGAAAAAAAACCAAGGGAAGAGTCTTTTCATGCTTACAGTATGTTTCAGGCTTTCAGATCAAAGCACTGTGTGTCTACTCTTGATCTTTCAGGGTTCCTAGCTAAATCTCCACAGAAGCTCTGCTTGCAAGTCCAGCACTCAATTCTTTGTTGTGAGTGAATAAAGATTTTGGGGTCCAAGAGACCATGTAGATGAGGCAAGGGACTTATTCTTTCTCTTTGAGTAAGAACAATGCTCAGAGCAGCAGTCTTGCTTACAAATCCTCTTGGGAATGGGAAGCCATGGGTCACATCTTGGTGACCAGGGATGGCTTTTGTGGCTTCTCATCCTGCTTTGCTCATGCTGTACCTTGTTTTGTGATTATGTGATGGCATCTGATGGGCTTCAGAAGCAGTTCAGTTGGTAAAGTGCCTGCAACCCAGGCATGGGACATAAGTGAGCTCTGATCCCCAGCATCTACATTAAAAAGCTACACACATTTACCTGTCATCAAGAGATAGGAATATTCTTGTCGCTCACTGGTCAATCTGTCAAGGCAAGCTCTTAAATGCCAAGTTCAATGAGAGACTCTGTTCTAAAAAATAAGGTGGCCAACAATCAGGAAGACACTAGATACCTCTGGCCAGTACATGTGCACGTACACACACACAAACACATGTACACAGTGTCTTTAACAGCTTGCTTCCTTGGCAAGTCCATCTCATCCTTGCCTTCAGTATCCTCACAGTTGCCAAAATTACTGATACCCCATGAGGAGCTAAAATTTTAATGGCTAAAAAAAGCTTATGAGCTATGGTATTTTATGAGTGGTGAGGTTGCTTGAGTGAAACAGAGAAACACAGCTTTCTTATATCTTTCCAAAAACAAACCAACCAAATCTTAGTCTAGCAGTGCCCTGGGGATTATAAGAAATTGAACCAAGGCAATAAACTGGTCTCTGAGTTCAAGACAGAAAGAAGTTCATCATATGTGTTTACGGAAGGGGATGGGTATGTTTCCACGGAAGACTGCTGTGAACATTCTTGAATGTATCTACTTTAGGCGGGAATGCTCTCTGAGCACAACAAACTTAAAAGAGATCTCACTTTGCCCCAAATTCACATCCTTAAGTCTAACACTGGGGAAATTTTCCAGGGCATGTGGCATAGCTGTCCTATGAATCCAAAGGACAACTGAAGCTGGAAGTGACAGGGCCAGTTGTCTGATTGTTCTTGAAAGTGTATACAGGAGTGTAGGGGAGTGGGGTGCTAAAGCCATATCTATTTGAAAAAATCTATGGAGAGCCTCACCAGCTTTGTCTGCCTGGGGACTACTTTGCATGCAAACATTAGATGCTTCCAGAAAGATACCTTAAGGGCTATGCTGGTAGAACAGGGTGGAGTTAAAGACAGACACTGCCCAACATACTGTAAAGCCTACCTTTAGGAACAGCCTTTGTGGATGCTAAGAACTGTGTGACTTAAGTTTTCAGAAGATGCTCAACTTTAGGAAGGTGTTGCAAGCACTTCCTTTTGACCATCCATCAATCTCATTTTATTCTCTTCTTATCATAAAATTGAAAGCTGTAAGTTGAACAAAGTAAGCCACAAACTGCCCTAACAGCTCTGGGAACTCACTGGATGATGGATAGTCATGGGCTTAAAGCTTTTTATCGGACTTGCTTTCAGCTCTTCTATCAAGTCCTGTCTTGGTGACACTGTACGGAGATTGATTGGCAAGAATGTGTAAATGGATTTTTATTTCAAGACATATTCTATCTAAAGACCAATGGCTCAGATGGGAATTCTAGACCCTCTATTATGTGTTTAAAAACCCAATGCTTCTTAATCTGCTAGTCTATCAAGATGGCTGTCCATTAAATTCAATGGTCCATCCAATCCGATGGGACCTCCTGAAATGGCTTTCCATTAAAGTCATGGGAGTATCTGAGGCCATTGAAGAGCCCATCTAAAGACTCTGTGGAATTTATCTGCCCATCACACTGTCCAGAGGGCCCTGCCCCCTCTTTCCTAGCTTTCTTCACGGAGACTTGTGTGAGAAGCTCTCCTGGAGCACAGTTGGCAGACAGAGAAATAGTATGGATACCCAGCATGCCTGTCCTTCCAGGCCATCCCAGACATGACTGGACACTGGAGAGACTGGACACCATCATGGACTTGAGATTTAATGCAAACAGTTCTCTCAGCTTTTACATGACCATCAGTGCTGGACAAATCACTCTGTTTTCCCCTGTGCTTATTCCACAGTGGTTCTCAGGCAACTAACTCCTTTAATTCACTTCAAGAGGGAAACTCCTTAACACCACATCTTATCCTCTCTTCTCTGCCTCACAGAAACATCAAACACACAAAGACGAAGTAAAAAAACAAAAGAACAAAATGGAAGTATGAAAGCCAGCATAAATATCATGATGTAAAGACACATAGAATAAAAACAAAAGTTGGCATATTGAATGAAAACAATGTCATTGCATCAGAACTTGGTGTTGAGGCAAAGACCGCCTCTAGGGCAGTTGGGTTTGGAAGAACTAAATGGAGAATGACTTTCTCATTTAGTTCCAAGATGGGAGTATGGGATGAAATTGACCTTTGTGTGTTGGCTTTCGGGAAATGCTAGACTTTCTTACTTGGTTGGATTCTTATTGGATCCACTATGCAGATGTAGAAAGTAAAGCCCAAGCATGTTGAACAAGCACCTCATCCAAACTCAGGAAGAGCTTGTGTTTCTCAAAATACTTCCCCTAAGAGTGACCACCCAGACCTCTGGTCTCTGCTTCACCCAGCCCACCTCGGCAGGAAAGGCATGGTACCAGCCTTCTGTCTGACATGTTCCTTTTAGAGTTGAGATGTGTGACAGTCTGGCCAAAGCCTCTTTGCTGCCATGCCTTAGCTGAAGTTAGAATTATTTCCTGTGCCCTTTCTGCCCTCTCTAATGCTACCTGGGTAGCAGATGGACCTGCTGGGACCTGGGTAGTGAGTCTTCTTCTCCTCCTTTCTGTTCTCAGCTGGTTTCTGAGATCCTTTCTTCTTGGTATTTCTTTAAAATGCTAATCTAGTTCCTGGGGACTCATGGAGCCTTTTGCTCCCACAGAGTCCCAGCATGGTTGTGTCCAGCTGTGCACCAGCATGTGGGGCTTCACAAGTCGCCAGGATGGTGGCAGACATGCAGTGAGTTCTTTCCCACGTCATCTGGGACTCTGAACACCGGCTGAGACCAGGGACCCAGGAACCTCATGATGCACCTCCACTGAGCTTTAAACACAGTAGGCGCAGCTGGCAGCTCAGCTCTGAGCCTCTCCCTGGAACTGGGTTGGGTGCAGCATCAGGACCAGTGCAGGCTCTTTGAAGCTCCTCTGTGGATGGGTCTGTGGTGATGGGCAAATCAGGATCTTCTCTAGGTTGGGGAGGCTGGCAATGATGGGGAAGGATTCAGGGACAGGTGTTATGATGTGCCTTTGGAGGAAAGTAGTGGTGAGGGGGCAACATTTGAGAACAGAGAGGACAAGAGGAAACAATGAGACACTCATAGAGAACCACACAGACCCAGGGACAAAGAGAAAAGGACATAGGACCCTGGAATTGATCCTGGCATTCTTTTCTTTAGCACAGATGGATGTGGCTGGAATAGAAGGGGCCCCAAAGCTTCCAAAGAATGAAACTAGTATAAACAGTAAAATCATAGAATCCTGCTGGCACATTTCTGGCAAGTTTCTATTTGTCTGTCTATTTATCTTATCTATCTTTCAACCTATGTATCAATTATCTATTTACCTATCATCTACGTGTCTACCTATCATCTATCTACCTATCTATCTAGCATTTAGCGTCTATCTATCTACCTATCAGATGATCTATCTATCATCTGCCTATCATCTATCCATTTCTCATTTGCTCTTTCTCATTTTCATTCTCTCTTTCCTTTCTCAGGAAGAATGAATGTTTGAGATCCATGTTGAACAAATACTAAGGTACCTACAGCATGAACAGTCCAGTCACATAACACCCCGGGGTTGCACTGGCTATGGGTGAAGAACAGAGGAACCCTGAGCTGTGTGTCAGGAGCAGGGACATGACAAGAATCCCCTTCACTGAGTTCTCATCACCACCAATGTGAGGATTCATAAGATTAAGAGCCAGCAGAAACAATATCCAGAAGTAATATCCCAGGCAGGTGAGCCTGCAAGCAGCCCAGCAGGCTTCATGCCAACATCCGTGGTCTCAAGTGTGCTAACACTCATTAGAAGCCCACCTGCCTGGGCATCCTTGCCAGGAAAGGGAGCAGGACATTGGTCTCTCCAGGTGGGTAGGCAGTGCTTTTCAAGCAAGGGAAAGACAGAAAGCCAATGTCTCCATATGTACTATTCTGCTTCTCCAGCAAGAAGTTCTCAGGTCTACAAAGGAAAAAGCATTATTTATTTAAGAGGAAGAAACTTATTAAACACCCACCACTGTTCCTCAGGCTTGGTGATACTGACAGTTTCCCTGAAAGGGTCTTCTGTCCAGAGCTGCTGTCCCTATCATAACAAGGATCCCCAAGTGGAGAGGCTTTGTGGAATAAAATATGTGATATCATAACCTACATGTTTCTGCACACAGCTGGATTCAGATGTCATCTCTGTTCCTCTCTCTAGCTCTAGGGGTAGATTAGGTTTCTTGCTTACTCAAATTTTAATATCCTCTTCTCTAGAATAGGGAGAAGAAAATGTACTCCTCAAGGAACTAGTGTGAGGAGCAGAATGGAAGAACCCAGGTATGGCTGTCAGTATGGGGTCTGGCAGATGGTAGATGTTGGCCTTTTGCTGTCCTGGCCACTGCTATTAAATGCAGAGAAATGGTTGTATAAACCTGTTGCCATGGTCTCTGCATCTCTGCTCTCTGAAGCATGCAGAGAAGCGGCACCTTCTACGTCTGTGGATCACAGTCATGACTTCCTCAGAAGTGGCATTCACCTTTGTGCATTTGTTGCTCAGTGTTATTTTTCTCTCCTGTGACTACAGGCTTGAGTGATTCTTTTGTCCTTGTTCATTCCAAGAATGTTTTCTCTATTCTCTTCTCCCTGGGCCATCCAACTCTCTCGTGCATATTGTTCTCTCAACAACAATAAAATTCCTACAGAATCAAAAACAAAAGCAAAGGCTGCCTTCATGAGATGGAACCCAAACCTGGCACTGTCATAGGGTCGTGAACTTGCATCTACATAAGTCATAGGCCTATTATTATTATTCTGCTAAGTGGACATTGCATTATAATGAATCCTAATGACTTACTGCTATAACCCATAGATTGATGCATCTCTGAACCCCCACCAAAGAAGCTTCTCCTTACAGTAGACGGCAGTTAACATGGAAACTTTCAACTAATCAATATGCAGAAAAGAAGGAACCGTGGAGTGCTCATCCTAAATGGGTTGTACATACCACACCCAACCCTCCAAGGCTGAGTGACCCTCTTGGAAGAAGTGTCAAGGAGATTATACTAGCCAGAGACAGTGGGTAATTTTAAAGAAACTGTTTTCCAGACACAGTTGTAGCACAGATGAGCTCACTGTAACTGACAGCCTGAGCAAGATCTGTGCAAGGCCAAGCCAGACAGAACCTCAGCCCAGATCAGGGAGGTAAGTGTGAAGTCCTGCCCTCGCTGAGGACATACTGACATTAGCTGGCAGCTGAGAAAGTGAAAGTCAGTTGTCTCTGTGATGTAATCTCTTGTAAGTCAAACACCCTCAATCCAGGGCACATCCTACTCCCAACAGTAGCAAGGCAACAAAAACTTGACTTGATAGGAAAAGAAAAAGAAGACTCAGAGATTAGAGGGTGGAGAGGGTAGATAAGGGAGGAGTCGGGGTGAGTCTGATCAAAATATGTAACTCTCAAAGCACATCCATGCACACACACATGCACAGCTACCTAAAGGAAATGTGGTAGAGAAACCAAGTTCATTGTGTCACTTCTGATGAGGATACAAGAACTGACAATTTCAGATATTGGAAGCAACAATCTAAAGAAACATTTCCCCCCCAATCACCCTCAGTAAGCCAGCCAGTTTATCAGGGTTTCTTAGAAGTGTATGTGTGAGGTGTTACAGGGGCAAAGATGAAGATGATGCCAAGGCAGCTAGCCTCTGTGTCATTGAAAGGCCCGCCCCAGCATGGGTGATGACTCATAGACACTTCCTCCCTGGATCTCCCTGCAGGATCTGCAGGCAGCTGCTCTGGTCTGAGCGTCTCCTCTCCCCAGAAATTGCTACTTTGTATAGAACCTTAGAAAGTGGCACCATGAGTCTTGTAAATTTCATGGGCCCAAAAAGATTTGCAGTGTTTACTTCCTAAGCTTTAATAGAATATTTTAATTTAAACCAGGAAGAAAGAGCTACACAACAGATCTATTGTCTTTCTGCAGTTGTTATAGCATCAAGAACACAAGTGTATCTTGGGTGTCTAATACATACACAAAGATGTATTAATTACCATGAATAAAAAGGGAGAAGACTTGTACTGAATTCAAGATTGGAAACCCATGAGGAAATATCCACATCATGAGACAATATCTAGAAGCAGAAAGAAAGCAAACTTAGGTGAGACAGGCATTAATTTGTGGCAAACCCTTAATATGGTAGAGATCAAAAAAACTAAAACATTTAAAATTACTAAGAGCCATAAAAGAATATTAAAAAAAAAACAAGTCTAATAAGAATTACAGACTTTTAAAATATGGCCACAGGGAAGGATAATTAGCATATTAGATACAGTCAGCCTTCGATGATTGGACAAGTACAAGTCAGACTGAGAAACATACTCAGTATCTAAATGGGAAGGAGAGAACAAGCACCAAGCATGCCACAAAGGGGTCTAGAAGATGACCCGAGAGGATGTGGAGCACTGTGCAGGGAGATGGCATCTGAGAACTGAAAATAAGAACCAGTGAATTCTAGGTAGGAATGCTAAACCAAATAAATGAAGTCCTTATAGAGCTAGGCATGATGCAGACAGCTGTCATCCTAGCACTAGAGAGGCTGAGGCTGAGGGGAGGAGAGCAAGCTGAAGTCCAGCCTGAGCCACAGGGTGAGGTTCTGTCTCAAAAACAAAACAATTTAAGAAAGAAAGAAAAACCTTGTTGGGTGTAATAGCACATACCTTTAATCCCAGTACCCAGGAGGCAGAGGCCTGCCAATCTTTGTGAGTTCCAGGCCAGCACAGCTGCATAGCAAAACCATATTCAAAAAGAAGACAAACAAATCTAGGGAAGAAAAATTAGACAGTCAGCATGACAGCAGGGGTGAAGTGAGAGGCAGTGGGGTAACACATCAAAGGCTGAGCAAAAACATCAACCTAGACACCTACGCTTAACTAAACACAGGCTTGAAGAAAAGCGTCTTTGAATAAACAAAAACAAAGCACCTGTCACCCACAGAAATGGAAGTGTCCAAAGGACACACAGAAGGAGGAGGGAACAAAGCCTAGGGACAATGAAGAGGAGACGCATCAGTGAGCGAAGATCATGAGTGAAGACCAGCGAACTGTGGGCAGTATCAAACAGCATCGGTTTCTAAGGTAACTATGATAGTAAGGATACATTTGTGTGTCATCGAAGCAAAGTGAAACCAATATGCTAGACAGCAAAACAGAGAGCGTTACATCAGGATTAAATTATAAATTCAGATAATGTCGTTAAGTCAGCCAACATACTAAGATTTTAGGGGTAACTTTCGAAATGATAAAATAAAAATGCATGGCTCCCAAACCTATAGGGAATGAAAAGAAAAATTTAAAAGACAGAAAAGTAAGGCAGGAGTCAAACCTTAAAGTAAGAAAAAGCAAAATTAAACAAAATGCTAAGATATGTCTAAACTCCCCTGAGGTTAGAACAAATGCAAATCGTTCCAAAAGACAACACAAAGAAAGAAGCATTTGACTTGTATTACATTACTCAGAAATGGGCTATTTTCTAGAAATATAACTATAAATTAAGTGCCCAGAAAAGCTGAAAGCAGAGGACTGAGGGGAAGATGTGCCAGACAAATTTCAACCAAAAGAAAGCAGTTTCAGAGTTCCCATATCAACCAAACAAACTTCAGGAATATGTAGAAGTGCTCAGTGTTATGGTGCATACTTGGGATTCCATCAATCAGGAAGCTGAGACAGTGGGGCTGCCATAAGTTCAAAGCCAGCCTGGGCCACCTAGTGAGCTCCAGGCTAGCCCTCACAACAATAGACCACAGAGGCCTGAAAAGATGACTCATCGGATAAGAACACTTACTGCTTTTGCACAGGACCTGGGTTTGATTCCTACCACCCACATCCAGCCCTCATAGTTGCCCACAGCTCCCATTCTAAGGGGATCTTCTGACCTCTAGGGTGCCTGCAAGCACATGGTCCATATAAATTCACACACTCATACACATACAAGTAAACAAAATTTTACAAAAAGCACCTTAATGCTGGAGAAATGAACAGCAGGTAAGGAATTACATAATGAGAATGAGTTCAGATCTCCAGCCCCAATATGAAAGAAAGGCATGGCTGCATAGTAACCCCAGTGCTGGGAGATAGGAGGTAAATCCCAGGGGCTACTGGACAGAGTCTACCTGAATTAGTGAATTTAAGATTCAGAAAGGAGACACTGTCTCAAAAGATAAGGTGGAGAGCCATAAAAGAAGACACACAGCAATGTCTGACCTCCACACACACTCACAAACACATACATATGCCATACATACACTAACATACTTATACTACACACACACATGTATATGTGCATGCATACAAACATACACACACATATATAACACACACATAAACCACATATATATGTATACACCTACCACTCACATATACTACACACACATACACATATATATGATACATATACATAACATGCATGCACATATACCACACACATATATACACATACATGCATATGTATGTGAATACACACAAACACACACACAAACATATGTGCGCACACACAAAAATGTTAGAGCGGACATGCATATAGTGATGGATGAGAAAGGAAGATCTGGTGAGAGGAGAGCAAATCCCATAGGCGAAGGCACTAATAGAAGAGGCCTAACAAATTCCAGTAGCTCACCATCCACTGAGGTAGCTCTGCTTCACTGTACAATCATTGGTCTTATGGGGGGCTGTTTGTAGTTTGTCTGTCTTGGTTTTAGCTTTCTGTTTTTGAGATAAAGATCAAAGATTTGTTATGCAGCCCAGGCTACTTTTGAATTCTATAATCCTCTTGGCTCAGTGTACTATCCTTTTGGGGGTTATCTATGTGTGAGAGAGAGAGAGAGAGATACAATGTATGTTCCTGGGGTACAGGTTCCCACTCACACATAGAAAAAAGGAGAGAACACTGAGTGTCCTCTATCCCTCTTTACAATATTCTCTTGAGACATGGTGACTCAGTTTCCCCAGAACTTGCTGTTTTTCTACTGCTCTCTGTCTCCAAGCCCCTCCCCTCCCACTGGGATGATAAATGTGTGCAGATCTACTCAGCTTTTATATGAGTCTGGGGATCAAGAAATGCTTTTACCCATCAATTCAACTCCCTAGTCTCAATGTGGGTTTTCATTAAATGTAGTTTTGGGGATCTAGATTGCAGACATCTACCCTATATATAGCCATCCCTCAGGGTGGATCTACAGAGGAAGTGTTCCAAAGCCACCTAAAATACCAAGCTCCACAGATGCTCAATTCCCTTATATAAAATGGCATAGTATTTGCATACGTCACGTCCTATTTTAAATCTTCCCAAGATTAACTTACAATGCTTAGTGCAATATAAATAGTCCTAGGAGATGGTATTATCTGAGGACTAATGACAAGAAAAATATCTGTAGATGTTTGTTACAGACAGCCTTTTCAAAATATTTTTAATATATAGTCTGTTGAATCTACAGAAAGGGAACCTACACATAAACACTGACTGCTTCTTCGTGCTACCCACTAAAATAAACGACATCATGCAAGCACTCTGTGTTCCATGTAGTTTTAATTCTGGAAGGCAGAAACCTACTTCCAGTCAGTGTGCTTTAAGAGTAAGGACAGAGATGGAGCTCCTATCAGAAAACCCCAGTGACAGACTCTGTTGGTTCATGTTGTGGTTATATCCAATTTCCAGCCCCTTTGCTCGATTCAGAAGGCTAGACCTCTGGCCAGCCATAGGCCAAATGCCTTTCCAACCTGGAGCATGAGTGTCCCAATCTAAACCCACATTCCTCATCTGATTAGTGAGAGGAAGAGCCACTTCGACTAAAGAAAGAGATTAATCAAATCCACAAGAGATTTTCTGATCTCATTTACAAATGGAGTCATAGAGGCCAGGGCACTTGTCCAAAGATCCCAAAGGTACTGACACAGGAGAACTAGTAGAAATCCACAATTTTATATTCTCCCTCAAAAGATGTACTTTTCTGCATGTATCAGACTTAGAACTTCATTAGAACAAGTTCTCAAGATACACACTAAATGATGATGCTAAAGTCACCATGGTCTATGGAGACAGCTTTTCATTGTCTCTATGTTCACTAAAACCTCAGGAACAAGAACTTGAGAACCAATAACCTTATATTTACCATACATATATGTAACTTCATGTATGCATTGAATTTTGGTCATTTTCATTACCTATCATCCTTACTTATTCCTTTCTCTCCCAACAAGCCCCCTACTTTGATATTCTTTTCCTTTTTATCCAGAATTAAATTATGGCTGCTGCAGATACAGAGATTGGCAGCCAAGCACCAGGCTGAGGCCTGGGAATCCAGTCAAAGGAAGGGAAGGGGGTTTATATGAGCAAGGGGGGTCGAGATCAGGATGGGTAAATCTATAGAGACAACTGAACCAAACTCATGAGAATTTACAAACTTTAGACCGACAGCTGTAGAGTTGCATGGGACTGGACTAGGCCCTCTGCATACTGGAGACAGTTGTGTAGCTTAGACTGTTTGAGGGTCCCCTGGCAATGGGATCAGGATCTATCCCTGGTACATGAGATAGCTTTTGGGAAACAATTACCTCTGGAGGGACACCTTGCAGAGTCAATGCAGGAGGGAGGGGCTTGGACCTGCCCTAACTGAATGTACCAAGCTTTTCTGACTCCCCATGGGAGGCCTTACCTTTACAGAGGAGGTAATGGGAAGTGAGGGGGAGGAACTGGCGGTGGGAGTGGGAAAGGGATGATGGGGACTCTGTGGTTGGTATGTAAAATGAATTTAAAAATTCTTAATCTTTTTAAAAGGAAAGGATTATGACTGCTTGCATGAGCATGAGTAGGGAGGCACTTACTGGAACACTGGCATCTTACCAGTAACTACACCACTGTAAAAGGTGACCCTATAGTTCTTCAGTGAGGGGTGGAGTCCCATAAGCCCCTCCCCCATCCTTGATGAAATGGCCCTGTGTCTAGTCTTGTTGAAGGTAACCAGAGGTGCAGTGGGTTCTTGAGGGTGATGACCACATCATGATCAGAAGGCATTCCTCGGGCTCTAGCACTATTCCTGCCTCTCTCTCTTCCATGATGTTCCTAGAGCCTTGAAAGAGGTGATAGAAATGCTCTATTTAGGTTAAACACTTCACTGTCACTTACTCAACCTCAATCAGATGTGAATCTCTGCATCGACCACCACCCACTGCATGAAGAAAATTCTCTGCTGAAGGCTGAGATCAGCACTAATCTATGGGTATAAACAGAACTATTTAGAAGGCCCTTTGATAGCAGTTCATTTAGCAAAACAAAAGTAGTAGAAGTCTATGTCCTTCCCAACCATGAGCACTTGACCTGATTTACAGACCGTGCACAGGCTCCCTCCTAAACAGTAGACTGCAAATCCAATCAGAAATCAGGTAGGGACCTCCGTAATAGTCATGTCACTATTGTAGCACTGAGAATATCTTGCCAGACTGGTTATTGTTGTAGTTTGTGTGGCCCATAGCTAGGTATGACCATTGATGGCTTTCCTATACCAGCAGTTTGCATATAGTAACTTGTGGTGCTAGGAAAGCTTGCCAACCAGAAGATCTCCAACTCATATCCATCTTGGTTTTTCAATGTCTTTCAAACCAAGTATGTGGTGTCTTCAGCAATGCGTTCTCATGATCTAGCTCTGATGGGCAACCCAGGACATTGTAATGTTTAGTCTTTGGGTTCTTCCTAACCAACAGTTTGTAGGGAGGCACCCCAAACCTGGTACTGGAATTTTCATTTAATAATCTTAAGCTTTGGAGAAGAGCATTATTCACCCACGCAAGGTGCCTCTGTTTAAACTTTTTGAATTCTTATTTTTAATTAGCTTGCAAGGTAATGGCTTTTCATAAAGGAAGAATGGTTATTTATTTACTTATTTACATTTTTGAGACAAGGTCTCGCAGTAAACCTGGGACAAACAAATTTTTGCTAGACTTTGTGGAGAGTAAGCTCCTAGGATCTACTTTTCTCTGCTCATCCTTGGGCCCTGAGGTTACAGATGTCCACCTCTGATTCTCAGCTTTCATATGAATGATAAAGATCCAGCTTTAAGTCCTCATTTTGTACAGTAATCACCTTTCCCATTGAGCCATCTTCCTGGCCCTAGGCATTTTATCAGCTCAAAAAGATTGAGTACAGTTTATATTCAACCATCTTAAGTAGCTAGGATATGCCAGCCCTTCAGAGAGCACACATCCTATAGCTTTTGGCTAAGTGGGTCCTGTTCAAGACCAGTTAAGAAATGCCAGTTGGGTATAGCTATATGAAGATGTACTGTGTTGGGCCTTGGGAATGTTTTCTAGAGTGCTGTTTATTCCTGGGTAACTGGAGCTCAAAACAGATTCATCAGTTGAATGTCCTCATTGATTCTGAGGTGGTGTTATGCAAAGGTCCCAGGGGAGCATCAGCTGGAGAGGCTACGTAAGGGACCGATTCCAAGAGAAAGTCTCAGTGGAAGGAAAGTGGGACTTTGCTGACTAAGGACAGGAAGGAAGAAAACACTTGCAGGGGAAGCATCAAGAGTAGAGGCCTAAAATTCTGCCCAGTGACATATGTGGGCATTCCATCAGAGAAGTATCATGAGAGCAGGGGGTTTTCAATTGGGGTGATTTCAGCACTTCACTTTTAAGCTAGCCATGTGTGGAGACATCTTTGTTTGGTTGGATATTGTTGCTTCTGGGATCCTGCAAGAAGCAAAGATGCACTGCTGAACATCATTCAAAAACAAAAGGACTCATTCCTGACTTGAAATGGTGTTGAGAAGCTCACATCAGAGGATGACATGGAAATGGGGCAATAAGTGCTCAACATAGGGAGACCAAAATTGCTGTATCCTTCGGCTTCTACTGGTACCCTCTAGCTTCTCCTAAGCAGTGACAGTCAGCTCCACTGGATCAGCAGGAGAAACTGAGAGAGGTTGGCCTAACCCAGACAAAACATGGGTTGGAGCAAGCATGTCCTGTACTCATCTGCCATGTATGTTTATAAAACCCAGCTCTGCATCCCTGGTCCCAAATGAAAGAAACACAGGTGTCATGTTGGAGAAGATCTGCATTATTACTATGGGAAGTAACACAACACACAGTACTTATGGGATTTGACTTGTCTGGTTAGCCCACAGTGGAACACAAGGAAAAACTTGGAGGTGTGACTTCTGCAAATATCTTATTTGGGAAACATATTCCTTCCTGTCCCCATCATAGCCTACAAGAATAGTGCTCATAATGAGAAACATATATTTCATCTCTGTAGTGTTTTCCTGGCACAACGCTCCTAAACCCACTTCTCCAAAGCCTATGAAGCCCTTCTGTATGCTAATGAATGAATAGTATCCAGGATCTGCTGTAAAGCCTTAGTGGCTAGTTGGTTGCCAAGGGAACTGACCACATGCTTAGAGGATGGGTACCTTCAACCTCACTATTGGAACTCCAGGAAGGAGCAAGCTGAGGCTCCTGAGGATACACAATGGATCTCTATGGGTTTAACCATTTGTGCCTGTTAAATGAGGCCTCCTGATTCACAGAGCTTTGACACTGCTGAACAACTGGAGGTGACTGGCAGGTGGCATATCTATTTTAGGGGATCTGGGGTTCCACACCACGTCTCTTGCCCCAGTTACCCATACCTTGCCTTTCCATTTGCATCTCTTCCATCTGGATTTTTTTTTTTCATTCTAAAGAAATAGTAAGTGGGAAAATATAAAGAATCTCCCTGAATTCTGTGAGGTGTCTAGCAAAGTTCAGAACTCACAGAGGGCCTTGAGGAAACATCCAAATCTGTAGCCACTGGGCAGGGAGAGAGATCATAATACAGGTCAAGCAACTGGTGTCTGTAGCAGGGCCACTGCTGAAGACAGGACTGACCTTGTAGCTCATGGGATCCAACTCTAACTATAGACAATGTCAAAACTGAATTGAACTCCACACTCAGTTGGAGTCAGAGATCTGGTCAATATAAGGGGGAAAATCAATACACATTTTGGTGGCTAGAGGCAAAATATTTGGTGTCAAGTGCAGGTAAAGAAAGATAAACAGTTGATTTGTCCTATTACCCAGTTACTGTTGACATCTCTGTGGACCACACCATTGAGTCTCAATATAGTCATCACTGAGAGGAAAAGCCAGCTTCGCACAAACAAATCTTCTCAGGAACTTTCCTCCTGAGAGGAGACTTGATTTAGCCTGGCTAACTTGAATATAATTTCTCATCCTGATCCTGGGGGAGGGGAGAGTTATGCTCTCCAGAAATATGACATTTCAGGATATCTCAGATGCTGATTTTGGCACAAACAAATGCACACCCTTTTCTCCTACCCTTAAAGCTGCACCTGAATGTACTAGATCAGCTGTGGGAAACTGGCTAAGATAAGGCCCATGAGACACAATAGGAGCATTTGTCCTGAAACTAACTGACCCTTTAGTTTTCGGTAGACATTCCATAACTTGCCTCCTCAGGGGGAGCATTAGCATGCCAGGTACCCTGATCTTGGGTCACATGTTTAAACTGTTGTGAGGAAGACAAGTTGTCAACAAGCTATTCCACTATAGAAGCATGCATGCACACCAGTGTATGTACCCAAAGGGGCAAGAAGGCTTCGCATCTTTTCTAGAAATCCCACCTGCAACAGTTTCATGTCCTTGACATGAATTTTGCTATTTCTATGACTAGATTAAATCTTGTTTTTTCTTCTCACCTTGTTTTCAACTTGGAGTCCTTCTTCTGAAGGCAAATGGGGATGGAGTCTGTGGCTGTACCTCTGGGACCATGTTTTTTAAATAGCCTGCAATCTAATTATTTTTATGACCAAATTTTTATTGGACTGTGGGCCACCTCTGGGATTATGTGACAACCTGACACCTGTTGCAGGTTTGAGAGCCTAACTCTGATCATAAAACACAGGAAAATGCTCTGTGTGTGTGTGTGTGTGTGTGTGTGTGTGTGTGTGTGTGTGATAGAGAGAGAGAGAGAGAGAGAGAGAGAGAGAGAGAGAGAGAGAGAGATTCCAACAGAGTTATTATTAAATTGTAACCATGCATAAAGATGTGTTCTATAAAAGTCCACCTCTGGGCCCCATCCAGGATACTGGAATCAGCATGGTAATAGATAGGTATTTGAGGAGGGCCTGGAGCAACCGCAAGCCACACTATGCTCTATTCATACACTCATCCAGATATTTTAGAAAAATGATCATAAAACCTCCTGGAAATAGAATGATTACAAGGCCTGTGGCAGACTGGCTGCTATCAAGGCAGTTTCCAGGAATGCTATGAAGGAGAAGATTCCAAAAGAGTTGTGCTTTCTTGGAAAATGATCTTGTCAAGCCAGGGAAGTTCTGTCAAGTACAAAATAAAGAAAAATAAGCTTCTTCTGTAAAATCTGTTTTAGAAGATTGTATGGATGAAAGGGTGGGAGAGGCAATAATTGGCCATATCCATGATGATGGTCCCATTATGAGATACTGCCCAATGACCTCAGCATCACATAATTGCAATGACCAAATCACTTATCAATGGTTCTCTCAGTTAAGTATTATTGGATCATGCTATTTTCTCATTAACCCCTTACACTATGAGGTGTTTGGGGTTCCAAAATGGCTCTTCTAACAGAGCCCAGAGACCTCTGAACGGGACCTGACTTGAATATTCCCTCCCTGGGTACTAGCTTTCATGAAAGGCCATGCAAGTTTCCAAAGAAAGGAGATAACTCAGTCCTACCCAGCTATTATCCCTGTGAACCGTAACTATAATCAGAATTGCAGAATAACTCTGGAGGCTGCAATAGTGGCACACATACCTTGGCTGTAACCAACAGCTCTCCAATTGGCCTTAAGACCAACTCAATAAGAGAAAAACCATGCCTGATTCTGAACAACTAGCTAACTTCTCTGCACTAGTTAAATCGTGGTTACTGGAAGGCAATCTGCAACCACTAATGCACTAAACCAGCATAATCCCTAACAACAGCAACAAATCTATAAGCATTTGCCCTTGTACCACAGATGAGTAAGGTCTTCGCCCCCAACCAAGAAAACTTCTCTTTGCAACAGATAGAGACCAGTACAGAAAATCAGAACAAATCAAATGCAAGGCTGTGAAGCCCACTCCCGGTGGGTCCATCTACAAAACACTTCCACACCTAAGGATCAGCAAACGTTGTGGAAGAGAAGGTGGAGAGATGGTATGAGCCTGAGGGATGGGGAATTTGCTGTGAGATGGTGTGTCCTAGTAGATGCTGCGCTCCTGAAGCTTTACCAACCTGACTGCCCAAATACCAACTGAAGAAGGCAGACATGCCAAACTGGATGGGGAAAACCCACAAGGCCTCAACCCTACAGAGAGAACTGTGGGCAACTGAGAAAAGCTGGGAGTGGGAGAGGTGGTCAAGAGCATGTGCTTGACCAGTATCAAATGGTCAGCCTTACGATCAGACATATAAGTAACATTGTACACATTGAATAGGTTATATTTAAGAATGTATGTGTACATATTCATACATATGTGCATGCAATAACAATTGGCAAAAAGGAGTCCATGAGTTTGAAGGAGAGTGAGCGGGGTATATGGGAGGGTTTGGGGGAGAAAATGGAGGGGAGGAATGTAATTGGATTATAACCCCAAAACAACATTTTTAAAGGAGGCTATTCTGCCCATTTTTTTCCCCAGAAATTCTATATATGTGGTTATGCAATGAAAGTGGAGCTCACCTCGCACTTCCCCTCCGCCTGGTCCCTCTCCCAGGACAGTGCCTTGACTCTTTGCACAGCCTCCAGTATTTCTTTCTGCAAGTGTACACACTCATTGTGTCCCCTTTCCTCACACAAAGGTCATGTTCAGCTGACACTGTTTTGCTCTTGGATGTTTTCTACTGTATAACTCTTACTATGGACAGCCCTACTAGAGACTGTTGAATATACAATCTCTCTCTCCCTCTCCTTCCCTCCTTCTCTCCTCTGCTTCTTCCCTCCCTCTCATACACACACAGTTACATTATTGTATTCTATGGTATAGCACTACCACATTTTAATAGCTTCTCCTATATAAACACCTGGGATCTTTCTCATGTCAATCTTCTACAATGTCATTGGCATTTTGTGCATATAGAGGCAAATCAATAAATTTCCAGAAGTGTAGCCATTAAGTCAAAGCCCCTGAGTGTATGACCCTGGTCAACACTTCTGACTACTCTCGTTTTGGATGGTGCACTACTGGTTAGTTATGTTTGGTGTCTTGTTTGTTTGCCATCAGGACAAAAGCTAGAGTCATAGAGGATTCTCTCTATCTGACTGCCTGTGGGCAAGTCTATGGGGCATTTTCTTTGTTAATGACTGTTTCAGGAGGTCCCAGATCCCCAAGAGTAGCACCATGCCTGGGAAAGTGGTCCTGAGTTAG
>PVIH01024609.1:0-22403 GCA_004025045.1 Sigmodon hispidus | reverse complement strand
TTACCTAAAACCAACCTCTTCCAAATTATATTTACAAGAAACATGCAGAATATATTTTAGGAAAAAAATATGAAGGGCATAAAAGAAACTATAAGTATATATAATTTTGTATTTAAGACTAAATTTCTAATATAAAAATATATCAACTTAATTCATTAATCCAATACTAACATAGCTTTTAAGATACCTAATAGTGCATGACAAACTATCTTTCACTCCCAAATTAATAAGAAAAAGCTAAGAATAGCCAAGTGGTAGAAAAAAGAAGGATTTTAAAAAGAAACTAAGAAGACTTTGACCTCACAAGATTGAAAATGTTCTACAGCAAATTTTGAAGCAACATGTTCCCTTCCTGAAGAAAACCCTTCTACTTTATGTATTTCTGAAGGAAGCTTTTTCATACTTAATAGAGGAGCTTTTTAGTCATTGAAGAAAAGTTGACATAATAAATATGGCAACTGCTCATTCACTTGGAATAAACATACTTGATGGAAATTCTAAAAGGCTTAATGGACAAAACACACATGTATTTACAGATGTACACTGTAATTTTACTTAAAAAGTCATATCTAGATCTCAGGACACCTGC
This sequence comes from Sigmodon hispidus, assembly GCA_004025045.1. Taxonomy (NCBI): domain Eukaryota; kingdom Metazoa; phylum Chordata; class Mammalia; order Rodentia; family Cricetidae; genus Sigmodon; species Sigmodon hispidus. Next base: position 21,814 of record PVIH01024609.1, on the reverse strand, counting down.
ATAGAAAAGATATATACCTTTAAGTGACCAAAAATAGAAGCATATTGAATCTAAAGCCTTTGCAAAAATGTAAGAGAAGCAAAAGTAAAGACAAGTAACTTACTTTGAAAGTAATTTGTAATTGAGGTTACAGAATATACTCCTGCAGCATTACAAGGGAATCTTGTTACTATCACTAATCAAAAGTTAAACAATACAGTAGAAAATTGAACATATGTTGTAAACAGACAAAAAGCAATAATGTATGAACTCATAGTCATTTATAAAATCCTTTACATAAGTATCCATAATAATAATATTATTCATTTAATTTGAAAGCTTTAAAATGTCATTCATTCTCCATAGAGGAAGGAATAATTACTATGTTGTCTCCTTATAGAAGGGAAAATTTATTATGTAGTAGTTACTGGCCTACATCTTGAAGAGAGAACAATGAGGTAGAGACATGTGCATCCCTAGAATTAACTGGTCAGCCAACCAGCCAGTCAACCAGTCTGCTAGCCACTGGAGAGCTCCATCCAGGCTAGTGAGAAATCCTGTCTGAAAAAAGAAAAAAGAAAAAATGTGGATGGCAGCTGAGAAACAACAATAAAAGTTGTCTTCTGGCCTTTGTATTCGTACCCATACCATGTGCTCCTGCACACATATGCACAAAACACATACACACAAAAATGTTACATTTAATTGATCTAATTGATCTTATAATAAAAACCTGTAGCCAAATATTGGTGTAAATGCTTAAAGATCAGAGAACCACAGCAACAAGCCAGTAGAGGAATGTCTCACCACTACTGAATCTTAAGGTCAATAAGGGTGTATCCTGTCTCCACAGATCCTTGGACTGAATGCCTCTGAGTCTTCAGTCAAAAGGTGAGGGAAGCTGAAATGGAAGGGAAGTGCAGAGACAAACCCCTGTCATCCTGCCTTATATTCTTTCCTCTGTCCAGCCAAATCACTTCCTGCAAACTTTCTAGTGTGGGGAGTAAAGGTTTGCAATCCCCAGTGTTGGAATTAAAGGTGTGTGCCACCACTGCCTGGCTCTGTTTCTCTTTTAGACTGGATTAATTTGTATATATCAGTATTGCCTTGAACTCACAGAGATTCAGATGGATCTCTGCCTCTTCCTCCTGAGTGCTAGTATTAAAGGTGTGAGTCAACACTGCCTGACTTCCATGGCTATCTCTGTGGCTGGTTCTGTCCTCTGATCTTTAGGCAAACTTTATTTCTTAGATTTCAAATAGCATATCAACACATACAGAAAAGCCAGACACTCATGTGCCAATATCAGAGATAGAGAATGTTGTACTATTTAATAGTTAGCATTTTCTGATTTTGAAGTAATTGGGAATTATTTATCATATACTTGATTTAATAAACATTTCCTGCTTCTGGAATGTACTTACTCATTAGTGGTCTCTAAACAAACAAACAAGAAAAAAGCCAAGCATGCCCAAGCTGCAAACCACAACCACTGAACAGCTTGGGATCAGAAACACCCTGGACTGACCCTTCAGATCCCACTCCACCTATAGGAACACCTGACTCACTCTTGAGGGAGAGGGGACAAAACTGGATTTGCCAGGAGTGGAGACTGAACTAAGCATTATTGAATCAGTGGAACCATAGGACTGTCTGCTGCCTGCCCAGGGAGGGGATGGGGAGTTGTGGAGAAGAAAAAATGACCTGATGTGGCAGGAGGGGGAAGGGACCTTGAATAAGGATATACAGGGATAGAAAAAAAAATTCAGAGGGAAAGCTGAACACAAAGTAATTTTATGTAGCAAACTTATTTGCATTATCACCCTTGATAAGTCATGCTTATGATTTTTATTTTCTTTATAGTTATTGTTAACTTCTCAGCATTTTCAATTCATTTTACTGTTTTTCTTGATAAATACAAAATAAAAAAATAAAAAAGGAAACATTTCCGGCTTCTATTTGTCAGAAAATCTATTATTTATGTGTTAAATACAATCAGTATATTAGTCACAGTTTTCCAAAGAAACAGAATTGATAAAATAAATGGACACACACACACACACACACACACAAAAAGGGGATTTATTGTAATGCTTTCTGTACTGTTATCTGAGTGGTTCAACAAGGGCTGTCTCTCAGTGGAAAAGCTAACAGTCAAGTCATTGTTCAGTCCATGGGACAGTATGACACAGCAGTCTGAGTCTGGTGCTAGATTTTTGGAAGATTCCTAGAGGACTTATGTTTTATGTTAGAACTCAAAGAAGTGATTTCTAATACTGGCCAAGGGATGCCTCAGCAGCAGGATAAATGAAGTTAGCATGAGAGTAAGAAGGCAAAAAGCAAATGCTTTTTTCTTCTATACCCTTTTATGTGGGCTGCCACCAAAAGACATGAACTAGATAAAATGGATCTTTCTATATCAAATAACCCGATCAAGAAAATCCTCCAAGGCATTATCAGCTGCTTGAATTTTAGGTCATTCCAGATGAAGTCAATGTGGAAACCAAGATTAGCCATCACACCTATCTTTAAATGGGCCCCTTAGTGGATCTATATTCTAATGGAGATAGATAAGAAATATTATATATGATAGGCTATTTTATATGTGTGTCTAAGTGATAAATCCCCAAAAGTAAGTAAAGTAGTGCAGAGTAAAGATACTAGGAGGATATGGAAACATTAGTGCACAGGCTTAACAGAGATGAGCCATTTGATTCAGGGATGTGGTTGAAGACAATTACATTAAGAGTGAGTGATAGGCACAACAGGGAACTGAGCCCAGAAATATTTGAAGAACACAAAAGAAGTCAGGGTAGGTGACAAAAAAATAAAGATGTGGGATCTCTTTCTGTACACAGTAAATAAGCTTTATTACTATTTGTTAATAAAGAAGCTGTTTTGGCCTATAGCACAGAAGCTTAGAGGCAGGCAGAAAATCAAAACAGAGATAAAACAAAACCATAGACTGCAGCCAAAAGGCAAGATGTAATGGTATACAGGTAAAGCCACAAAGACCAGTGGTGATAACATGGGTTAATTTAAGATGAATGAGCTACCTAATAACAGCCTGGGCCATATACCAAACAGTTTGTAATTAATAGAAGCTTCTGAGTAATTATTTTATAAGCAGCTGCAGAAGCTCAGGGTGGGGTGGGGTGGGTAAAGGTTGGAAGGTTGGGGGTTTAGAAAGTGAAGAGATTCCTCCTGACCTCAAGCCCAGTCGAATCAGAAAAATTTCTGGTTACAATTGCAAACATGTTTTAAAAACCAAGTAAGAATGTGTGATTGAGTAGACAGGTTATAAAAGACATCTGTACTTACAGTGGTTCTTTTGTAGTGCTTTTAACAAGGCAATGACATGATTTTAAAGCATCTCACTGATTGTAATCAGTATGATGACAAATAGTAGTGGGTAAGAGCAGTGAGAGCAATTCCAGGTCAGGATTTTTTCAATATTCCCTAAGAGAGTTGCTATTACAATGGTAATGATATACATAGTGAGAAATGATTAGACTCAATGTGTATTTGTTGTAGAGACAAAAGTATTTCCTGGAATTTTGCATGTGGAGACAGAGTAAGAGGAAATCAGAGATAACTTAGTGATGTTTGGGGCCTGAAATGTAAATTTACCATCTATCAAGATGCCTTGTGACCTTCTTGACTTATTTCTTCTTCAACCTTCACCAACCTTGCTGCAGTCCAAACGGTCTCTTTTTCTTTCTTAGGAACATCAGCTACAATTTTGGACTGCTTTTCCTAAAAACATCTATGTCGACCCTCTCATCTTTTTCAGGTTTTGGTCAAGTATAACTTAGCTGAGTCCACTTTGATGACTTAACACCTTGCCAGCATACTTTAAATCTCCTGAATGTACTTTTCAGGTTTTATTCTATAACCACAAACCTACTATATCCTGCCTTATGAATTATGTGTATCATTTATTTTTTGCATCTTTGTAACAATATTTAATTTTTATGAGGACAAGAATATCTTTTTCTAAAATGATACCTGTACAGACAGCATTCCACAAACATTCTTGAATAAATGAATATAGTTAATAAATATTTCCGTTTACCAATATCTGATATTTCTGATGTCAAAAAAAATTTCTTTACTTTCTGGGAAATAAAACTTTGTATTTCTGTGTACTTTTCTGGGATAGTAAGGATTTCAGTAAAATCTACCTTTCAATATTTACCTAATTTTAATCCTTCTCTTCATCCTGAAATTAGAGTTACCTGTGGCTAGTAATTTGATGTTGTTAAATTAAATATCATTAGTTTTCAGCTATCTGACTGCTATCTTAAATTTCGGGTTTTCTGGGGCTTACTAAACTAGATTACATTCATTAATCTATATGCTCATTTTTAGAATTTTGTTGGTTATGATTTTTGTTTTTTCCATCTCACTGAAATTTTATCCCAAATTATTTTCTATCATTTTATTAGAGGTTGAGCATGGAGTGACAGTATGAGCCAGTTCAAGTGTCTATCTTTACTTGTGAATTTATTGTGGTATTAAATATAAATTTATGTCTGGAAATATACATAACCTTCTATGAACAATTAATTAGCCAAAACAAATAACAGACAGTATATGAAGAGTGTAAATTAACTAAGGTTTTATAAGTTCTTTCACATTTTAAACCAATTTTTATAGAAAAACCTGAGGCAAAAGGGAGATTTCCTTTACAAATAGTGAAAAGAAAAAAGAAACATGTACTAATTGTTTGATAAGTAATTTTCAGAAGCCAAAACTTTTTGAGTATGGTTAGATATTATCATTGCTGTATTATATATTTTATTTTATTTTTTCATTTATATATTTGACATATTATGTTCACTTTTGTATGTCAGGCTACTAACTCTAGTCCTCAAATTCAGGAATGAACAACTTATTTAATAACAACATTATTTTTATATTGAGACATCATATTAGGTTGCATAAAACACTGTTAAAATCTATTTTATTTTATTTTTATTTTATTTTCCTACCTACTCTTCTGAAGCTATCAATGCATTCTAGGTGAGTTGTACCTGCTCATCCTGCCTCTTGCAAGATTAGCATATCTTTGCATCTGTTCAAAGCCTGTTCTGTCTTTCAGTATGGTACACAACAGACCTATTCTGATGACTTCTATCACTGCGGAGTCTGAAGTAATCAGTGTCTCTATCCCACTCAAGTAATTGGTCTTTCTATCACTATGGCGCCTCACTGCAGTATGAAAACTCTAAGGGGACTGTCTCAAGCACAGTGAGTAATCAAAAACGGAAAAATAAAGACAAATTTTTCTTGCCATAGACTCTCTAGATCATATATTCTCAGCCTTGTCCAGACAATTCTACACACCATTTCATTTGGGTCAGTGAGTTGACAGAGGGTAGCACCAGGAGGTAGGAGTTTGGGGCCCTTTCTCAGAACTCATTAATCCATCAGCTCCCATTGCTTCTCTTCTGAATCTTCTCCCACATCTCAATTTTAGTTAGAGAAAATTTTCTTTGAGTTGTCATCCTCTTTATTTCATAATCAAATTAGACTTCTGGAATTTCAAGTGGAAAAAAGCTTGTGTTTTCTTAAAGGATCTCAGCATTTAGGAGACTATATTTCTTGAATTACAACAATGATAGAATCACCAAAAGACATTAAGGACAAAATAATAACCAGCTAATATATCTATCTGTGCTCTATTGATATGAAAACATATTGTGTATGTATATTTGTAAAGCTTGGGAAAGCTTTATTAGGTTGTACTCCAAATAAGAAGAAAGATACCTCTATTAAAATGTAGGTATTATCAACCAGATAATTGGTTTTATACTTATTCTTCTGAATTCTTTATGAATGCTTTAGAGTTATGCCTCTTAAATCAGAATCTCATGGTAGTCTTACTGGGACGCTGATTATTAGTCCTTAGCCAGGATTTTCTATTGCTAACAACTTCTCATGTAATACTGAGTCTGCCCTAAAAGTAAATATGATTCAGGCTTATAAAAACTTCATAGAAAATATCAATTATGTTTTAAACAAGAAGTTATGTTTAAGTAAGTATGTGATTATTTAAAATTTCCCACTGAGTCTTCACTGAAAATAATCTCACTTTCTAATTCAACAGTTGTTTAAATGATATTGGAAGACTGGTCACATGACTTGGCTGTGTCTCCTTCTGCACCAGCCCATGTGTAAAGGTGCTACTATCTGAGAAGAGCACTCAGATAACACTCCAAAGTGACTATCACTGCTTCTAGTGAGATAATGCCTTCATGTCTTCTTTCTAAAAGTGCAACAACATATGATGAGGCATTGAGCAAATATTAAAACTTAAGAATGAAACTAATGAATAAGTATTTTTATTTTGTATTCTCCACTCACTTCCACCAATGTGATCCATCTGCTCTGGTTCCTATCTAATCACTTGTCACTCTCTTCCCTTTATCTTTTTCTAGATGGAGAGCAAGTTGTGTCTGCAACTAATGAACTTACAAAATACTATCTTCACAATTCCCAGTGTCTTTTGCAAATGGCATTGCTTTCTGCTACAAGTTTCATTTTCCTGAATTTGTCCTATAAAGTAATGTGTGTGGCTTGAGTTTTTTTTTAAGCATTTTCCTTAGAGACCTGGCCCAATTTCTACCTTTTATGGCTTCCTCATTTGCTTTTCATGTCTTCGTGCAGTGCTAGATTTGGCTCTAACTCTTACACTTCCTGATTTTTCTGCAGTCTGCCAGATAGAATTTTATTTTGAGGGAATTGCTTTTATGGATTAATGCTTTAACTTGCTATGTTTTCTTGATTCTGTGAATCTAAGCAGTCAACTAACTCTTTTCACATCATTTTATTTGTTTACATAGGCAACTGCATATTCCAAATGTATAGAAAATATTCATAGTGAGTTTTTTCTAAATCTCCTCTTTCAGCATAACAGGAAGTTTCTGTAACAAGTATTTTCCTTCATTTCTGTTTTGTCTGATTCTCTGTATATCACAAAGACCTCGAGTTTGCCCTGGCTTCCTTTCATGTTTCCCAGTAAAAGTGAATAGCACTGTTATAGTGTTGGAATCTTAATGTCAATATGTCTTTAATCTAAACCTCATATGCAGGCAGATGAAAACGTCTAACTTGGATGGTTCTAAACATTCTGTTATTTTAATTATAACCACAGAATAGCATGTTGCTTAAAGGTGCAGAAGATGTACTCTTTTTAGATTTATTTTATTTATTATGTATACAGAAGAGGGTACCAGATGTTATTCTAGATGGTTGTGAGCCACTATGTGGTTGCTGGGAATTGAACTAAGGACCTCTGGAAGAAGAATCAATGCTGTTAATCTCTCAGTCGTCTCTCCAGCCCCAGATGTACTCTTTGGGGATTAGTAATAAAGAGCCTGGAAAATTTTTTGTTTTAAATCACAATTTAGTATTAGCACATTTTAGTATTAGCACATTTTAATGCTTTCAAAATTATTTTTAAGCCCAGAAGTTCTCGTATTTTCACTCTCTTGTAAACATCTATGACAAAACCACTACAAATAAAGTGACTTATAAACAACAGACTTTTTTCTCCCATTTCTAGAGGCTTAGAAGTCCACAGTCAAGGCATTAGCATATTTGGTATCTAATAAGGCCTTATTTTCTTCTTTATAGGCATAACTTCTTCTTGTATCTCCCCACGGAGGGACAAGCAAACTTTCTCTAGCTTGAGTAGAAGAATATGAATTGGATTATGAGAGCAAAACACTCATACCACAGCAGTAACTAATAGAAAAATACATAATAATTTACTAAATGGGTGTATTAAAAGCTTCATTGTGGAAATGTTGGTAATAAGTCAGTGCTAGAATTATATTAGTGTAGACCAATGTAGTTTGTCAACTAGATAAATTGTAGTGTTGTCACATAATGCAATATTGGATACTAATTAAAATGAACAAAAATTACATACAATAGTATGAATAAATTTTACACAATGATTTTCTGATTAGAGTTATTTGATTTTTCTTTAATACTTGATACTGAACCCAATGCTCATTCATGATAGGCAAGCATATTACCATGGAGCTACATCCCTAGGTACAACATTGGATTGAATAAAGCATTGACAAAGAAAACAGTGGAAGAAGAATATATATGGAAACAAGCTGTTAGTTGGCATGGAAACTGTTTTCATGGACATGTTGACTTTTAGAAGAAAAATAAAAAGAGGACTTGTTCTGCACTGCTCCATTTTATCCCCTCCTCTTTACTGTATTTCTTTTTCAATTGAAATTCTCTTATTTCAAAGAAATTTCCAGTTTCTTTCATATTCTATATATCTCCTGAGTAGAGGCATTAGTATTTTTTCCTGGAATCTCTTTTAAAACATTCTTATATGTCAAATGACCTTGAACACTGAAAATGACATTACCTGCTATGGGGAGAATAGTTATTCATGCATAGTTAAGAAGAATGAAGAAAAAGCTGTGTACAGTGATGCCTTACCATAGCCCTAGCTTGACTGGAGGTTGAGATTGGGGGATTGCTTGAAATCAAGATATTGACTTCAGCTTAGAAAAGATAATGGCTAAGTGTAAGTATTAGTTTTTCTGGTGCAAACTGCTATGTGTGGCACATTCATCTTGAATACATTATCTTGTTCTCAGGAGCCTTAAGACGGTAAAGGCCAATAATACAAACAGTATATTCATAACAGTTGCATTGTATAAGCAACAAAGTCTTTTGTCTTTGACTCAGAAGCCTGTTAATATCAACATCCATGAAAACAAACTAGCAATTTTTTTGCTGCCTGTCCTAGTTAGGGCTACTGTTGCTACGATAAAACACTATGATATTTACAGCATACAGAAAGACATCCCACATCAGCCAATAGCTGGTCTTATAGAAGCATTTTTTTCATTTAAGCTTTTCTTCTCTCAGATGACATTACCTTGTATCAAGTTGACACAAAACTAGCCAGTAAACTAGCTTTCAAATAGTGTAAAACTCCAAATCCTTGATAATGTGCAACTCTATTCTATCCTAGCAACTCATGTTGTGTTAAATTGCTGTTTTAGCTTCACTGTGTTATAAAGATCTCACTATCAAAATGAATAAATTCTTTATAATAAGAAATTAAAATATTGGAATAAATAATAGGTAATACTGAGCACACTATATATTAGGCACTATGAGAAAACGTGTACACATAGGAATTATCCTATCCCTCAGCTTATAAGAGAGAAAACTGGTGTGCAAAAAATTAATTACTCATCACCTAAAGTGACTGACTTGGAATTTAAACCCTGTTACTCCTACTTCATAGCTCAGCTCCTAAATCTGCAGTCTTATTCAGAGGCCAAGTACATTTGATAGCATGGGAGAGAACTATGTCTTAATTATCTAATGTGGTAGGACTAGTTAAAATAGCTAAAATCAGACAAATTCAAATGAAATACTGGCTATAAAGCCATTTGTGGAAGAATTATAATTCTGCTGCTAAAAATGTGTGTGTATGTGTGAGGGGTTGGGGGGATAGGTGAGTGTGGGTATGTTTATAACAAACATTGCTTTGGGAATATAATTTGATATCAAAATAGCCTTTCCTAGTAACTTGTCATTAGAATTTGAAGTTGGATTCTCTAACCAAAAGGATGGTATTTCTACAAGTTTAATATTTACATTAAAAAGGCTTTCTATTTTAGCTTATCCAAAAACAGATTAGAACAAATAAACAATAATGTGAAACTAAGTGTTCTTTTTTGTATTTAGTAATTATCACTAGGATGTAAAGAACAATTTTTTTAAAAAAAAAAATCCTGTGTTCTGTTTCTTGTGACTCAGTGTATATTATTTTCATCAGTAACTTTTAAGAAAATTAAAATCAGAGATAAAATATATTTATTTGTTTTGTTTGTCATCTGATGATCCAGATCTGATATTAGGTATATTGCAAAATTTTGTATTTGGAATTAAACATAGTAAGCAGTGAATTTCTTTCAGTGAAAGAAAATCAATCTGACAAAATATTACAATAGGTTTTCAGTGGCTGGAGAAGAATTTGTGAAAAGGGTTTCACACTCCTCAGCTGGAGCTAGCTAAGATAAAATCTACCAGAAATCTGATTTCTGCATGTAAAATATGAGCTTTAGAAAGCCTATGAGTAAATACACTTCAGCTTCAGAAATCAACTTCCAAGTTTACTCTTAAATTGATGAACACATACTAAAAAGCCAAAGCTATATTTTTGCATATATAATACAATATGAAATAATACAAAGCCAGACATTAGCAGAAGCCTCCTCCTTGATTTTTCTCAGGCCTTGCTGTTTGCCAGATTTAGTTAGCCCAGAGAAGCGAAACAGTCAGGGTTATGTGGAGAATCACAAAACAATATATATTTTTCAAGACTCACCCTTGGTTCATGGAAACTGAAAGTGCCTGAACAGTGAAAAAATAAAACTGAAAACAGCAGCTTATCTTTTTCTCCTCTCCCTACCTCCATGAATCTCTATCTTAGACCTTATTTTATTAGTTTATTGTTTATTATATAATCTTGATTTATGAGCTATTCATTCATTTTTTCTCACTTGCTTTTCTATTGAAATGTCTCTAATTTTTAGTAGTGATTTATATGTATTTTAAGAACATATTCAGCCTAGCCTTGTGGAGTAGACTTCAACACCAAAATATTCCAGAGGCTTAGTCAAACTTCAAGTTCAAACTGTGCCGGGTTGTAAAGATTTCAAGGCTAGAGTGAGATGTACCCAGAAACAGACCATGTGTATTAGAAACACACATGCTTTTGACAACACATATTTGCCATTTAACTTAGTGCTTTAGCAGAAGTTTGCTACCTTGAAATAAGTCGAGCACCCTGAGACTTTAATGCTGTCAACAAGGTCCAAATTTTCCATGTAGAGAGGCTGGATGCAAATATGTTTGGTCAGCCTCAGTGTTCCAGTCATCCCAGTTGCAGACATCAGGTGTATAAATAATGAAGCCACCTTCTGGATTCTGCTTCAGAAGATACATTATGAAAAATCAGAAACACATTTGAGAATCAGAGACAATACCTAAGGTACAAGAACACAACTGGGGGGGATTTTGAGAATTTCATATATAACTACTGCTTTTACATTATTCTCTCCTTTTGCTCCTCCCTCCAATTCCTCCTGTGTCTCTTCTACTTGTTCTCAAATTCATGTTATTCTAGTTTAATTAAATTAACAAAAATAACTTACTGTGAAGAAAAGAAAAATATGTGATGTTTGTTGTTTGATGGAAGTAGATTTTAAATGAATTAACTAGAGGAAGATCTGTGTATTGAACATGGAATAAGGCTCTGAAGCACTGAAATATGTACCAGATAAAAGGCATCCTCGGAAAGACAATTACATAAGACAGACTGGAGAATACAGAATAAAAATAGATCTAGCTGTCAGTGAAGTAGTAGCTATACTATCAATAAGGAAAGAGTGCTTTAGGATAAGTTGTTCTTTATTCTTTATTAGGCATATAAATAAAATAAAAACTTAGTATAATTTAGTGGTTCTCAACCTGTGGGTTCTGATTCCTTTGGGGTTTGAACGACTCTTTCACAGGGGTTGCATATCAGATGACTGCATATCAGATATTTATATTATGATTGATAACAACAACAAAGTTACAGTAATAAAGTAGCAATGAAGTAATTTTATGGTTGGAGGACATCACAACATGAGGAGCTGTATAAAGGGGCTGCAGCATTAGGAAGATTAAGAACCACTAATATAGTTGGATGTTAAAATGAAACTACAATAGTTGAAAGGAACATTTTCTATGACCTGTGGCTGTTTAAGTCTGAAGACATAGAACCTAAATGGACCCATTGCCAGATTTATATATCACTTTTAGAAAGAGAACAGATAGATGAGAGATAGAATAATCTTCTGAATACTTAGCTACTATATATGTATATATATATAATTTTCTTTTAACTATGTACAATTACTATATGATATACTAACAATATGTATGTGCACATAATCACATACATACATACAGTCAAGGTTGAACTCCAAGCATACTATACCATCAAACTATACTCCTAACCCAGAGTAAATACTGACTAACTTTATAGAAAACATAAAATATGAAAGATCTTAAATTCATGGATGAGATATTTTTGAAGAAATGTTAAAAAAGAGCTGAGAACATATTGCAATCATGATCCTAGTATAACCTTGGGAAAGTAGGAAGAAGAAAGAAAGGAAGGAAGAAAGAAATGAATTCACTGACTATACAAACAATGATAACATTGTCATTGAATCAAAACTATGGGACAGTGACAGTAGAACAGTTGGCATTACAGTATGTCCTATTTCTTGCAAATTCCAACCTTAAAAATGTCTTTAAAGCATAAGTGAAATGAGGTGTTGATTAAAGAAAAAGCTAACATATCCCAACTTTTCCAACTGTAAATAGCAACACAAAACTTATAGAGCACAAGCTGGATGAGTGCATTTTGACTTTTTGTTGTCAATGTCTTATATGATAGCTTATTTCATAATCCTGGCATCTTGCACTGTAGTAAACACCTTTCTGAACCACAAAGAATATATTCTTATTCTTAGTGAGACATAACTTCAGGTACCTTTAGTGGAAAGAGCATACTGAGTTCAATAATAAAATGTTTATTATAGTACTGAACGTGAAAATGCCTCAGCCATAGTATTAAAAAATGTATGATGAGAATCCATGGCCCTTCAGTACAGTGATGATAAATAAATAAATAAAGCCCAGAGGCAGAAAAGCTCAACAACATTATATAGTCAAGATACAGACAAAAAATGATTCATAAAATAAAAAGTTCACAGTGAAACTTCAATCTTACACAGAACTTCTCTCAAAATTTCAGTTCTGTTCTTTGATTAAATTGCACGTTTAGACAGTAGGTAAAAAAAAAACCTGTTATTTTGTTACTTTATTTAAATTTTTGTGATAAATAGATTTGTGTTTAGTCCATTTTGAGTTATTTCAATAGTTACATCGTCACACAAATTTTCTAAAATGTGTTTTATAATTTTCCTGTTAATGTAAAAATATCTAGGATATACAGAAGATGTATAGAAAGAATCCTGATATTATGATACTTAATGTAATATATTAAAATAGCAATGCTTATACTGATAATTATAATAGCATGTAAAGTTGTAATAGGTTTTCATGTTAAATGAATCATACCCTTCAATGTAAAGTAGAAAAGAAAAAGGTATATTTTTCATATTGCAAAAATAAAATAAAATAAAATTTTCCCCCAGCTATGTCATCTTTTTTAAAAAAAAAAAAATAGGTCATTTTCTTATAATACTCTGAAGAGCTGTATTTATTGAGATCCATTTCTCATTGTTTTGAAGAATTATAAAAACATATCTATCCATAAAGTATCTACATAGGAAGAATTTATTTTCACTTGGAAATATAGGATAATTTTATAACCTTAGCATGTATGTATGTTCAACTATGTGCACAAGTTATTATTCATTTCATCTCTACATCTCTATTTTCTAGAAGATTTAGTGGTGAAGGTGTTAAGCTATGGCCTGGGGGCTTATAGCTAAGAATATTTTCTTTTTACATTTTAAAAGGGTTTTTAGAAATAAACAAAAGTATGCAACAAAGGTAGTAATTCACAAATCCTAAAACATTTACTATTTAATGCTTCACAGAAAGTTTGTTGACCCTGAATTAGAGTAACCTATGAACAATGAAGCCTGCTAGATGTGAGAGATGGTAAATGGGGTCAGTATGAAACCAAGTGCAGGATGATTCCAACCAAAAGGGAAAAAGTCTGAATAACAATAGCTCAGATTATCTACTGGTTGGTCTTTAAAACTCTTCCTGTATGAAGACAGAAAATTGTTCTGAAGTCAGACATGTTCTACAGGCAGTTCCAGCTTCCAGTTTCACATGAAGATGCATAAGTCACAATTCTCGGTAATACTGATGACTAAATATTGGTGAACTAAACCAAGGCTTAGACCTTCACATTGCCATCAAGCAAGTTGCTGGTATTTTAGTATTCTTTGTACAAAAGGGGCCTGTAATAACCTTTGGTAGCTTATTGGTACTTATACATTGTTTTTTGCAAGTCTGCAGCTGATTCCAGCTGTCAATGAATCAGACAAAAAAAAAATAAATATATTTTCCCAAGAATTCTTTTTTTTGTCATCCAGCAATCAGAGTTTTCTTAAAATTTGGTACATACTCATTGTATATAACAATGGATTTCATAAAGACACTTTTCTTAAGTGTATCATCATGAACTTTGAACTTATGCAACCCCAATATCTTTATCATTTTCCTGTTACCTGCCACATATTAGTCTCCTTTCTCTTCCTAGATCATCACTTTTACTTTCACTTAATACATAAAAATACATAAAGTATATCTATATACTCTTCATCTGCATCGTAAAGAAAATGTAATGTTTGCCATTTTGAGTCTGATTTGTTTAACTTAAAATGATCATTTTCTTTTGCATCCATTTTCTGAAAATTATGTAATTTTTTAATCTATCTTTTTAAAGACATAATTCTTTATTGATTCATTGGAAATTTCACATCACATACATCAATCCCACTTACCTTCCATTCCCTCCATATCTGCTCCCTTATCCCTGCAGCATGCTCCCCAAATTAATTAAAAACAAAATAAAACAAACAAACAAACAAAAACCATCTTACTCCTCAATCTTTCTAACCTCTTCATTCATCCTAGAGGCAGGCAGAATTGCAGTGTACCCTTCTGTTTAATTAGCCCCACCTACAAATGTTTATTGCAATGAGTCATTGGTCTGGTTCATCATGTCTGGCACACCATCAATACTAGATCATCACTTAAACTCCTTACAGATATTCTGAAGTTGTGCCATCATGGAGATCCTGCAGATATCATTCAATGAGATCATTACTTCACTCCCTCCTGCAGGTCATTCATGGGGTAGATATTAGGAAGCACCAACGGGAGATCCAGGATGTGGGTCCGGGTAGCAGATGAGCTTGTGGGTCTGGGCCATTGGGAGTGCTCCCTCAGGTGAGGGGCAGAGCCAGCTGTCATAGATCCACACCATTAAGACCAGATTTTTCATACCTATGCTGAGGAGTGGGACTATCTCTCCTGAGTGCTAGGGCCAGTTCTCTCATGGGAACAGGACCAGTTCTCCTATTGCAGTGTCCAGCAATGAGTAGGGACATATCCTTGGGTTGGTGAGGTACAGGGCTGGCTCAGCATGACTCATGTATGTCAACATTCATGGTTTCTATTACTCCCTGTGGTAAAAGAGGCGTTAAATATAGTCAGACTCCAATTACATCAGGAAAAACAAAACAGACATGCCCTCTGCAGCAGCTCAGGTCGAGGCATCACTATGGCTTTGGTGGCAATACAGGCTACACAGATCAGTATGGCCCCTGTAGTAGTAGCAAGGTTTTCAGTCACCATTGTGGTCTCAAGTAGTTGTTCAGACCCCAGGCATCTGTTCAACCCCTAGAGGCAGAGTCATGGACATCACTCCAGACCCTGACTGCTGCTGGGCCTTGGTCTTAGACGTGGCTCCAGGCAATAGCCCTATCAGGAGCACACCATAGCCCCATATGGCAATTCAGGCCACTCAGATCAGCATGAACCTGGTGGTGGCATAGGCCACAGACAACACAGACTCTGACTTCAGTGAGCTGCATAGATCCTGACATGGACCTCAGCTTCACCGGATGTCACCATGGCACTATCTAGCAGTATAGGCCACTCAGATCAGATCTCCACCTGGTTTCAAGTGATGGCCCAAACCCTTGGTATTTGCAAAGCCTTTGGTGGTATTAGAAGTCACTGATATCAATCTAAACCCAGTACATGGCCCCCAGCAGCAGCCTGGGCCCAGATGTCATCATGTCTGCAGTGACAGCATGGGCCACTGAGATCAACATGGCTCTGGTGGTAGCCCAGCACTTGGGTAGCAAAATAGCTACAGGTGGTGGTTCAGACCCAAGGTATAGACCACAGCTGCAGTAGGTCTACAGAACCAGACATGGTCCTAGGCAGGAGCCTAGTCTTAAATACCACTCTGATTTGAGTAGCTAGCAGTCTACTAATATCAGCCTACTTCTCAAAGCCCTCAGTTCTTCAGAACTACCTGTTTCCACAGCATACAAACCATCCTGGCTGGCTCTCTTTCTTTCCCAATTCTCCACCATATATTTGCTCATCATAATGGCACCTACTTTGTGATGCTAGACAGACTTATGGTTGCCTTAGGCAAGCTAGACCATGAGGACCATAATATCACTAAGGCTGTTTTTCACATGTCTGAGCCTCATGACATCAGGTGGGGCTGTAGGTTCTTCTGGCAGGGCAGACCTTAAGTACCAGGGACTCCCTATGTGCATCTTTCATTTGCCTATGCTGCTGCATGACCTCTGCTTATCTTTTGATGGGTACTGAGGCTGGCTCTATGGATATTGTCAATAGTGTAACTAATTATGATGTAGAAGTATATCTGTGGTATGTTGACTTAGACTCCAGGTCTATAACCAGGAGTAGTATATAGCAGGATTTTATTAATGCTATTTCTTGTTTTCTAAGGCACCTTTATCCTCTTTGACTATATAAGTTCATATTTTCAACAGCAGTATAAGGGTACCTATTTCTCAACACTTTCTCCAGCATGTGTTGCCATTTGTTTTATTGACAGCTATTCTAGTTAAGGTAAGATAGAGTCTAAAGCAATTTTAATATGTATTCCCTTGATGAATAAGACTGTTGAACACCTTTTCAGGCATTTACAGACCATTTACAATTCTTCATTTTAAAGATATATATTCAACACATTAGCATATTTATTAATTAATTTTTAAAGTTTTGTTCTTTCTAAGAGTCTAGATGGTGGGCTGGAGAGATAGTTTAGTGGTTAAGAACACTGACTGTTCTTCTAGAGGACCAGGTTCAATTCCTAGTACCCACATGACATTCCCACAACTGTCTGTACCTTAAGTTCCAGGGCATATGATGCATTCACACAGTTATATATGCAGACAAAACATGAATGCACTTAAAATAAAAATAAGTTCTTAAAAAAGCAAGTGTAGGTGCTAATTACTTGCCTGATATCTAGCTGGTAAAAGTTTACTTCTATTTTGTAGGCTGTCTGTTCATTCTGCTTATAGTTTTCTTGCTGTTCAGAAGCTTCATAATGTCATGTAATCCATCAATTGTAGGTTTCATTTTCCAAGAGTCCCTGCTTATGTCTATATTTTGAAAGAAATTCTCAATATAATATTTTCTTTTAAAAGTTTCAGAGATATACAGGGATGGAAAAAAAATTCAGAGGGAAAGCTGAACATAAAGAAAATATATGTGTAGTAATCTTATTTGCATTTCCACCCTTGATAAGCCATGCTTATGATTATTATCCTCTGTATTATTGTTAACTCTTTGGCATTTTTAAATTCTTTTTACTGTTTTTTTGATAAATACAAAATAAAGAAGGAAAAAAAAAGAAAAAAAAGTTTCAGAGCTAGGTCTTGCAGTAAGGTCTATGATCTGCCCGTAGTTGAATTTTGTACACAATGATAGAGAGGGGGCTAGTTTCATTGGTCTATCTGTGGATATTCAGTTTTTCCACAGATTTCTTAAAAAGGCTGAATTTTCTCTATTATGTGTTTGGAACATATTGTAAAAACCTAGGTGGCTATAAACTGTAGGTTTTTTCAGTGTCCTCTATACTAGTCCATTAATCTTATTTTTTCAGTTTTTGTGACAGTACTATGCTTGTTTTAATACTGTGGTTCTGTAGCATAATTTGAAATCAGGTATCATTCTGTTTTCTCAGAATTTCTATGGTTATTTGGGCTCATTTGTGCTTCCATAGTAATTTTAAAACTAAAAAAAATTTTGATTCAACATTGTAGCTGAAATTTGTAATGTACAATATGTTATTAGGTTAGTGTTCTTCATAGGTCTCTCAGTAAATGATATTTTACTTCTGCCTTAAAAATCATTTTTAAAAAAGTTTAAACTTTTGTGTGTATTAATGTATGTGTTAAGTTTTCTATATTACACTAGCACAGATGTTTCTTGAATACTTATCCTGCTGTTGTTGGGGACATGAAAAGTACTTCAAATGCCACAGACAAAGAATGGTACAAGTGAAGTACACAAAAAGTAAAACAAATGTCTTGTAGTTTTAAGGAATGTGATAAGTAAGGATTACTAAAATACAGATATTTGCAGTCGTAGAAGCCCATGTTTTTGGGAGACATATTTAATTGCTAGACTGAAATAACCTTTCTTGTCTGGGTGGTTCATATGCATTAATTCAGGAATCTATCAGTTATTTTACAAGATCTGTTTTGAGTACAGTCATGTTATACTTCCCATGAAGATTTTAGAAGTGTCTTTTGCAACTAAGTGGTTAAAAGAATACCTGACTAATGGCAGGTACCAAATAAATGTTCATGATTCAGTGTATAATTCAGAGAATACCTGCCTGAATAAAGTGATATTAATGATAACGGTGATCATATTAGCATTAGCATACATAAAGTTCTTATTCTGAGGTGGTGGGTGTATTAATTTTAGTATGCAGTGAAGATGAAATATGTTTTTTTTCTACATTTGTTGGGGCATTTGGACATTTGATGTTCATCCATAGTCCATCCAATACTAGGTACAGACTCTATATGTGAAATCTGGATTTCACTAAATTTCTTCTCTTTGATGTCTTTCCATGTTCACTGGCTCAAGAATGTGATGTCTTCATCAATAGTCTTACTAACAAGTTCTGGAGAATAATCAAGAACAATAGCAGCATCCTATAGCATTTGGGGGCTGTGGGATCTCAATGTACAAACACTAAAAGTATAATAGCCCATTTCTGATCTAGGCTTCTTATTTGTTAGTCTGTGGTGTCTGGTAGGACTCTAATTGTCCTATTATATGGTAACTTCATTTTATAAGAGCAACATAAATTATGCTTAATAGGTGTTTTAATCTGCTTTCTATTGCTATAGTAAACATTATGGCCAAAAGCAACTTGAGAAAGTAAGGGTTTATTTGGGCTTACATGTCCTGATCACAGTCTATCATCAGTGGTAGGTATGGCAGAACTTCAAAGCTGGAATCTAGAGGCAGGAACTGAAACTAACATCATGGAGGAACGCTACTTACTAGCTTGGTCTCAATGATCTGCTCCATTTGCTTTTTGTATTCAACACAACCTAAAATGACCTGCCCAGAAGTAGCACTTCCCATGGTGGGCTGGGGCTCTCCACCTCAATCATTAATCAAGAAAATGCTGCTAAGACATGTGTTCAGGAATATCTCTTTATAGTTTTTGAAGATGTCACTGTGGTTTGTTTAATAAAGCGCTGAATGTCCGACAGCTAGGCAGAAAGAGGTTAGGCAGAACTTCTGGAGACAGAGAAGTCTCAGGAAAGAAGAAAGGTGGGTTTGCCAGCCAGATGAACAGGATGCAGGAAGGACAATACAGAGTAAAGATAACTGAACCATGTAAAAGAATGTAAATTTTTAAAATAATGGTTAATTTAAATTATATGAACTAGTTAGGAACAAGCATAATCTAAGGCTAAGTTTCATAATTAGTAAGTCTCCATGTCATTATTTGTGAGCTGGTGGTCCAAAGAAAAAGCCTGCTACAGGCATGGCCACAGAATAATCTCATGGAGACATTTTATTAGTTGAGGTTATCTCTGTCCAGATAAGCTAATTTCTGTCAAGTTGGACAAAAACTAACCACCATCACAATGGGTTTACAAAAAGGGATAACACAAAGTTGGATGAGTAAAGAAGAGAGGTAGATCTCTGAGGAATTGAGAGAAGTGAGAAACGAGATGAAAATATGTTGGATTAAATTCTCAATGAACTAACTAATAAAAATATAAGAAAATTAATAAATAAAATTGAAAGCTCATATCTCCATAAAAATAGTTTATAAACCTGCCTCACGCACAGAAAACTGATAAGAACTTTCCTCCTCTCACTTATAAATTCAGTAGTTGTGCTGCCCTTTATGTTGTTTTTATGTTTTCCCTTTGAGGTTGAAAAAACTTTCTAAGTGGTTATCCTCCTTCTATGTAAACATTTCGAAAGGGATCAAATCAGACAGGTAAACCAAAATAAAGGCAAACAGATGGCATGTAGTATAAGCCTCTCCTATCCTCTGTGACTGACTTTGGTGCATATGTGAGAGTATAATGTAAAGAAAAAATACTAAAGACATGGAAGTAAATTCTTTTTTCAGTAAGTCAACAGAAGCATAATCTTTGCATGTCTTGCATGATGTTGATGGTATCTTTATAATGAAAATCTTGCTTCCAAATTATAACTTTTAATATCTCCATGAACTAAAATAAGCAGTCATTCCTCATGAATTTTAGCTTCTATGTGTTTTCATTTTTTTTTAATTTCTATATTTCTTAATGTATTTTCTTTCTTCCTTCTTTCTCTTTTTCTTCTTCCTGTTTTTTGAAACATTTTCTTTGTGTAAACAACAGCTCTGTCATTTCTGGAACTCACTTTGTAGACCAAACTGTCTTTGAACTCACAGAGATTCATTCACCTGCCTCTCTCTCCTAAGTTTTGGGATTAAATGATTAAAGGCATGTACCATCAATAGCTGCCATCATTTGTTTGTTTTTTTTTTCCTTTTTTTTTTCTGGCTTGGGGCCTTTATTTACAAAGATGAAAAGAAGGTAAAACCTCAAAATCACATCTAGTTACAGAGGAAACCCAGATCTTCTGCTTCCCTAAAAGCCATGCTGCAAAAGAAGCTGGTGAAGAGTGTGCCTTCCTAAGGTAACCACTGTAGCTTGGATGTCCTGCCCCACCAAGCAAGATTCAGAATCTGAATTATGGGTGCGGTTACCCGGTATAGCTAGTATCAGCTATCCACTTTCTTTCTTTTTTTTTCTTCCTTCTTTATTTTGTATTTATCAAAAAAAAAAAAACACAGTAAAAAGAATTTAAAATGTGGAAGAGTTAACAATAACTATACAGAGGATAAGAATGATAAGCATGGATTATCAAGGGAAGAAATACAAATAAGATTGCTACAACTATATTTTCTTTGTGTTCATCTTTCCCTCTGAATTTTTTTTCCATCCATGTATATCCTTATTAAAATGCGGAAGAGTTAACAATAACTATTCAGAGGATAAGAATCATAAGCATGACTTATCAAGAGTGGAAAAACAAATAAGATTGCTACACATATATTTTCTTTGTGTTCAGCTTTCCCTCTGAATTTTTTTTCCATCCCTGTATATCCTTATTCAAGGTCTCTCCCCCCTCCCATCACATCTGGTCATTTTTCTTCTCTGCAACTCCACATCCCCTCCCTGGGCAGGGAGCAGACAGTCCTATGGTCCCACTGACCCAATAATGCTTGGATCAGTCTCCACTCCTGGCCAAATCCAGTTCTGTCCCCCCTCCCTCAAGAGTGAGTCAGGTGTTCCTATAGTTGGACTGGGGTTTGAAGGGTCAGTCCAGGGTATTTCTAATCCCAAGCTGTTCGGTGGTTGTGGTTTGCTGCTTGGGCATGTTTGGCTTTTTTTCTTGTTTCTTTGTTTAGAGACCACTAGTGAGTGAGTACATCCCCTGCTTATCTCTCTAAGTTTGTGATATTTCGCTCAGGAGGATATTCTCCAAATCCATCCATTTGCCTGTGAATTTTAGGATATCATTTTTTCTTACTGCTGAGTAGTATTCCATTGTGTAGATGTACCACAGTTTGTTAATCCATTCTTCAGTTGAGGGACATCTAGGTTGTTTCCAGGTTCTTGCTATTACAAATAATGCTGCTATGAACATA
>PVIH01024608.1:0-22405 GCA_004025045.1 Sigmodon hispidus | reverse complement strand
GGAGGGGGAAAAGACCTTGAATAAGGATATACAGGGATGGAAAAAAAATTCAGAGGGAAAGATGAACACAAAGAAAATATAGGTGTAGCAATCTTATTTGTATTTCCACCCTTGATAAGCCATGCTTATGATTCTTATCCTCTGTATAGTTATTGTTAACCCTTCCACATTTTAAATTCTTTTTTTACTGTGTTTTTTTGATAAATACAAAATAAAGAAGGAAAATAAATAAATAAATAAATAATATAATGCATCAAAGAAAAAAAAGAAACTATGGCTTTTATCAGCATCATTTAAAAAGTTTCAGTCAATTCCACAATGATAGCAAAACTTTCCTGAAGCAAGATCATTAATAATTCTGTTTTCCATATTTTCGTTAAGATTCTTTTCCCCTTAATGTTTGACTCCTATGTTGTCCATATTCTTTCTGAGCATCTTTTCAACATAGCACTTAATTAACTCAGTGATACCCAGAAATATAAACTTTGATTTAATACATGTGTGTTCTAATGATTTCTACAAAGATTATTAGGCACTAGGATCAGCACATATTAAATAGAAGGTATTATGTGAGGGCATGGGTAGTAGGTATATGGAGTATCTAAAATAAGTGTGAAGACTGCCTAATATCTCTGGAGAAAATGGAGACAGGGTACAGTATCACAGTTTCTGAGGAAGTTGGAAGTAAGTGAAACTGACATCAAACCATAGGTCAAAGTTAAAATTAACGTTAGTAAAGACTATTTTGTGATATTTACAACTAATACAACATTGAAAGCTAAGAACTAGACACCTTATATTCAGTTCAATGTCATTAATCTAATTCCAGAATTCTAAGTCAAACCTATTAAGTAAAATAATGAAAAAAAAGGTGAAGAAGAAAGAGGAAAAGATAATATTGACAGATAATGTTGGGAGGATGGGCCCAAACCAATCTCCTGAAAAACCATTTGTGTAACTTAGTAAAAGCACATGCTTTACTTAGCTGTCTCCTTTCTTAATATACTTTGTGATTTGCCTAGATTTATTTGTCTTGAGATGGCAAAATGAAATATATCTCTCATAGGTATTTATTCCACTAGAATGCATTTATTCTGGGAAATAACTCTAGTATTATGAAAAGTCTATAAAATGATTTTCCAGTATCAAATTATTAATTTCATAAAGATAGTCTCTGCATTGATTACCATGAATGCAGGGGTGTTCAGAACTGTCTTACAATATTCTTGTCTGTCTTCTAAGCCTTTTGCTACACCAATAGTCATTAGTATCTCCATTAGTATTTGAAGATAAATGCATAGTTGAAATATACCACCATTGTAAATTATCACCTAACCAATAGTTTTTTGCTCCTTAGGTCTTTTTTCCTTTTCCCAGAATTCTTATTCCTATTCACACTACAGATAGTAGCATTATCTAGCAAATAATCTAGTAAGAAAAAAAATCAAAAAAATATGATAAATGGCTCTTAGGTCATTGTTTCAAAAAAATTTTATGGCTATGTCATACTGCATATTGTCTACTATTTATAAGTGTTCATTGTATTTGTTTTAGACACTAAGAATTTCTACACTTAAAGTTACTTAGATTAGAGTAGAAATGACCCAGAATCTAAGTTAAACTTGTCTATTCTCAAAGCCTAAATTCCTACAATAATGTTATATTGTCTCCCAAAGCAGAAGTTTGGCTAAACATAAACATCCAGTGTAAGCTATTGCAAAATGTTGATATTTTCACATACACACACACACACACATATATATATATATATATATATATATACATATATAATAATGCAAAGTATTGAGTATAAATATCTGTCTATATTTTCTTTGACTTCATGTAAACAATTTTTTTAACTTACCAAAGATGCAGATAAATTCTTAGCCAAAGGGATTGTAAATGTAATCCTAGCCTCATATTCATAAAATATTTGTCACAATTGTTTCAAAAGACTTTTATAAAACCTCAAATGACCCCAATAAAAGACAACTCACATGGTTTGGGTTTCCAGCACATATTAATCAGCTCACTACCACATGTAACTTCAGTTCGGTTCCAGGGATCCAACAACTTCTTCTGGCCTTAGTGGGCATCAGCATTCACATGGTACATATGCATAAACATAAAACAAGTAAATCTGCCTTTAAAGACAATGTATAAAACATCAAAACAACTTCAGCTTCCCTGTTTTGAAGCTGAATATAAATTCTTGTCTGCATTTTATTTCTTTAAAATCACTACTTAGGAAGTATCACAAGCTGGGAACTAATATCAGTTATTTTGTCTTTAGACCATTTTCTAGTGTGCAACTCATTCACTCTATACATTATAAATTCTCTGATAGGTTGTTGAGATTGGTAACTACTTAGTCTCAAATAGAAATCATCTCATCAGGCACAGTTTTAGAACTTGGGACTCTTCCCATAATATTGTTGCACCTTCCAGAAGCAACATGCTCTTGGTTGCTTTCCTTATTTTAGTCAGCATCTCTTTATAATAGCTTCCCATAATATTGCTTTTAAAAGCTCTGCTACCAATTTGCTCTTGGCTTGAAATTTAGCCATTAAATGTTTAAAATAAGGATGTCATGGCTGTAAGAGTTCACTTTAACATAAAGGATATGAGCTTGCATTTTTATAAGAGATTATTTTGCTCTTTGTCTTTTTCTAACTATAAAATTACTATATGTTTATTAATATTCACAAAGTATAAGGGGTTTTCATTAAGAAAAATAGAATCTTTAAGATCAGTATACAAAAGACCAGCATATTACTGTATTGCTGTTTATTCTGCTACCTTGTGAACATAGTTGCCATTAAGGTAACATTGCAGTTCTTACATTTTCTTATTTTTAAAAATGTGACGTTTTGCATTCTACTATTTTAAGGCAGAGTTTTTCTATAGCTCTTGCTTGCCTGGATGTCATACTAATTTTGCTTTCTCAGCCTCTCAGAGTAGTGGAATTTTTGGCATAAGCTATGACCCCTGGCTTCCAGTGTTTTAATTGACTACATAAGTTCAACTATTTTGCTATGTTGGTGAAGGACTTTCAAATGCATGAACCTCGATATTTATATTAACTTTATGATGTGAATATTCCATAACATAATATTTTCCTTTTATTTCAAATAACATTACTATTGTTCCCATTTGGGGCCATAATTCTATGAATATCACTATTGATCAATCAAAAATCTGACTTAAATTTATACTTTTGAATTCAAGAATATGAAGAGTTTAGGCTCTACATATGTGTAGCATAGTTTCAACAGTTTTATGATTTTGTCTTGTTCATAATAAATGAAGATTAGTCACTTTAGTGACATTCTATATCCTTGCAGTTTCCAGCATTCCAAGATGTAGTTAAAAGTTTGAAGAGTATGGGATACAGCAGAAATCAGAAATGCAAGCTTTCCATCTCACTCTTGAAGATCCTTTAAGTATCATTTTTGTTATTGTGAGATAGCCTTTGCCTGTGTAGCTGAGGCTATCCTTGAACTTGCAATCTTACTGCCAGAGTATCTAGAGTTCTTAGTACAGTTGGCCTTTTTCTACATTTGAGGAGATAATAGCACTAAGACACAGACTACCAATAGGCCTCTGTTCAAAGCAGGTAGAGCAGCTGACAGAGGCATCTGTACTCTTCCCCACTTCCCTCTTTGGATCCAAAACACTTGTTGGATACTAAATGACATTTGATAACTGTGACAGAATGGAAAGTTAATTTCTTTATTTTAGAAAATCTGAAAGAATAAGGATTAGAGGTATTATTAAATATATCTTAATTTTCCTTTTTATGTCTTTTAATCAAAATAGATTCTTCTTTCGTATATTATATCCCAACAAGAGATTGTCCTCCTTCCACTCTTCCCAGCTCCCCAAGATGCCCTCCTCTTCCTTTGCCCTTCAGAGAAGCACAGGCCTTTAAGAGCTAACAAAAAAAGATGACAAAACAAGATAGCAACAAGACAAGAAAAAGCCCTCATATCAAGACTGGATAAGGCAGTCCAATAGGAGGAAAAGAGTTCCAAGAGCAGGCAAAATAATCAGAAACACACACACACACATACACAAAGAAAAACTTTAAAAGTTGAGACATACATATGTACCCTTCACTGAACACCTGAGTCTCCCTGAAACACATAATTTGAGAAGCCTCTGCTTCTAATGTATTAGATAAATGTAGTAAAGTTCACCTTTCAGTGTTTGAAGAAAGACAAAAAGGTCAAATGAGAAGACCATTCCTATACATTTTTCCAGTATGGAAGAAACATCTTGCCAGCATTCACAGGGTACTTCATTCAGTGGGCTCAATGCTCAGACTATTTCAGCCACTGACTCACTAGTGTCAGTGATGAAATGGAACCCAAACTTGTGAAAATCATGTTAACAAAGCAGGAAAATCATCATCTTTTTTTCCTAGTACTAATATTTCACTGCATTCACTCATAGTTTCTTGCCCCTCCATGATTACTCATATGTTCTACTCACTTCCATTTATGAATTACTTTCTTTTTCTTTCTCTTTCTTTTTATTATGAATAAAGTCACATTTTCTATCTGTGTATATCCTTATTCAAGGTCCCTTCCCTCTCCCACCCCCTCCAGTCTCTCTCTCTTCTCCACATCTCCCCATCTCCTCCCCAGCATGGGCAGGAGGTCCCAAGGTCCCAATATTGCTCAGTTCAGCATCCACTTCTGGCAGATCCAGTTTCTTCCCCCCCCCCAACATCAAGAGTGAGTCAAGTGTTCGGCTAGAAGGAGTGGGATCCAAGGTGTCAGCTCAAGGTGTTTCAGATCCCAAGCTGTTCATTGGTTGTTGTTTGCAGCTTGGACATGCTTTGCTTTTTGCTTTTCTTATTTAAAGTCCACTAATGAGTGAGTACATCCCCTGATTATCTTTCTGGGTTTGAGATACCTCACTCAGGAGGATATTCTCTAAATCCATCCATTTGCCTGCAAATTTTAGAATATCATTTTTTCTTACTGCTGAGTAGTAACCACACAAAGTTAAAATTCTTAGTACCCTTGTCTGTCATTAGATTGTGAGTAGTAAATTCTTATTGAGACAATCCCTAAGCCTTTTCTTTCTCCTGGGTAGGCTTTCTATTTCCCACTATCATATTTCATACACTGGCTTGATTTTGTCCTTGGTTTTCTAAAGCTTTCATTTTTCTATTAGACCTCTGTACACAGGATCACCACCTCCTATCCTCTGTTCATCATCTACCTCTCCTGATGTAAACTGATATCATGAACATCTAGAAACATCATCTCCAATTGTTATCAATTGTAATGTAAGGCTCATTAACCACCTATGGTATTTGTACTTACTAAATTCAATTTTTATATTAACATTTCTCCTACAGAGAACATAAACAGCTGAGACTGGAGAAGCAGAATTGCAGTCTCACATATATTTATTTCATTTGAAGTATCCTGTCAGCTAGAGTAAAAACTAATTGAGCTCCAAGGCCTATTTTTATGTCATGATTTTACTGTTAAGAAAACTCAATACTGTCTATACAAAAGAACTATTCACTTAAAATATACATAGTTTTATTTTTATCTAAATTGTTATTTGCCTGCATGTATATATTGTGCTACATATATGCAGTATTCTTATGTCCAGAAGAGGGCATTAGATTCCTTGACATGAGTGTTAAATATGATTGTTAGCCACCATGTAGGTGCTAAAAAACAGCCCAGTTCCTCTAAAAGAGCAGACAATGCTCTTAAATACTGACCCATCTTTCAATCCCAGCTTACTCTTAAGATCTATGTAAATTACATGGTTCCTCCTAAAGCAGATTAAGGTTTTATTCTGAGTGTACAAGCTTTTATTTAGAATATAAAGATTGTCTCATGTCCGAGTGGATGAAAGACCTCAACATACACTCAGTTACACTGACCTTGAGAGAAAAGAAAGTGGAAAACACATTGGTGGAGGTGACCACTTTCTAAATATAACACTAGTAACACAGAGACTAAGAACAGTAATTAATAGATGGGACCTCCTGAAATTGAGAAGCTTCTGTAAGCCAAAGGACATGATCAATAAGACAAAAAATCTTTACCAACCCTACATCTGACAGAGGACTGATCTCTAAAATATATAGAGAAGTCAAGAAACTAGAGCCCAAAACCCAAAATCATCCAATTAAATAATGGAGGTCAGAGCTAAAAAATAAAAAGAATCCTCAACAGAAAAATTACAAGGGGCTGAAAGACATTTGAAGAATTGCTCAGCATTTTTAGCCATCAGAGAAATACAAATCTAAACAACATTGATATAGCATCTTACACCTGTCTGAATGGCTATTATCAAAAACACAGATGACAGCCTATGCTGGTGGGGGTTGTGGAGCAAGGGGAATACTCCTCCATTGCTGATGAGAATGTAAACTAGGCAACTGTCCACTGACATGGGCAACATGTAGAGCCTCAAGGAAAGGGTTCAGACAGTGTTTCTGTGCATGGGCTGGCAATGTGGAGCTGATTCCTTCCAGAGGAACACCTAACCCAATCTTGATATTGGGATGAGGAAATAAGACTGGAGTGAATGCTGAGCTAATCCACCTTGAGACCTCTTGCCTTTTCTGGGGAGGGGATGGGAGGAGGAGGAGGAGGGATCCTGAAGGTTGACTGAGAGGGATTGGAGGGGGAAGGGAGTTGGAATAAAGAAATACATAGACAGAAAAGACTGTATTCTATAGAAAGAAAGAAAGAAAAAGAGAGAGAGAGACAGAAAGAAAGAAAGAAAGAAAGAAAGAAAGAAAGAAAGAAAGAAAGCAGTGTGGTGCTTTCTCAGAAAACTGAGAATAATCTTCTCAATGACCCAGCAATGTCACTATTGGGTATAACCCAAAGGATACACATTCTTAACCCAAAGTCATTAGCTCAACTATGCTCATAGCAGGATTATTCTTAGTTGACAGAAACTGGAAACAAACTAGATGTCCCTCAACTGAAGAATGGATTAACAAATTGTGGTACATTTACACTATGGAATGCTACTCAGCAGCTAAAAAAATTACTTCCTAAAATTTGCAGGAAAATTTTTGAATGAATTTGGAGTATCATTCTGAAAGATAGACATGGTATGTACTCACTCATAAGTGGATTTTAGACATAAAACAAAAAATATCTAGGCTGTAAACCACAACCCCTAAAACAGCTTAGTAACAGAAGGAACTTAAGAGAGACATCCAGGGATCCCCCTAGGAAGGGAAAGTAGAGAAGATCTCCTGAGTAAAGTGGAATCACAACAGGGCACAAGCAAAGAGAGATGGGAACAAATCATGAGAGAAGAAAATGGTTGAGTGAGAGGAGCAACAGAGAGAAAGTAAAAAAAAAAAAAAGGATATCTTGATAGAGATATCCACTATAGAATTAGAAAGAAAACTGTTGCTAAGGAAACCTCCAAGAACCCACAAGATGTCTTCAGCTATGTCTTCAAGAAATAGTAGAGAGGGTGCCTAAATTGGTCTTCCCCTATAATCAAATGAATTGCCACCTTAATTGCCATTATGAATGCTTTATCCAACAATGAACAGAGGCAGGGACAAGCTCCCAGTCCAGCTGAAGAGAGACAGAGGAAGGAGTATATGAGTAAAAGGATCAGGATCCCACATCTCCTCATCCTTTATCCTTATTGAAACTAAACATGTGCACCACCACACTAGACATAGCATTCTGTTACCTAATACAAGGCTTGTGTGTACTATGTAGGTTGAAGCTTTTCCATGCTAAGGAAAAGGATGAAGAGACCCAAGAAAGGGCTGACCCAAGCTATTGGGAGCTCACTGATACAGAAACAATTGCTGAGGAATCTTCAGGGAAGGGAACTAAATCCTCCAAAGGTAGAAGACTGTGAAGTGGTGTTGGCAGTTTGGGGAGCTTCTTGCAGTAGGATCAGATTATGTTCCTGGTGCATGAACTGACATCTTGGAGCCCAGTTCCTACAGAGAAACACCAAATTCAGCCATAATACTGAGATAAGGGACTAAGACCTACCTCAACTGGATATGCCAATCTGAACTGACTCACCTTTGGACTTCTTTCCCTACTTGGGAAATGGGGTGGGGAGGGAGACTGAGGGAGAACTGGGAGGGACTGGGAGGAGGGAAGGGAGGGGAAGCAGCGGTATATATGGAACAAAAGCTATTAAGTAAAAAATAATTTTAAAAAGTAAAAAAATATTGTTTCCTTTATTTTTCTCTTATCTTTAATATCTACATAAATATCTCTGGTCTATAAAATGAGAAAATATAATGTTGTTGACCCTTATCATGTCTGTGACTGAAGTAAAAAAATGAAGTATCTTTTGCATAATTTCATCATTTATAGATAAACTTAATGTTAGTAAGTTAGGAAAATTTCTTTAGGTACTGTTAGGGAAAAGTCTGGAAGCACATTCCCCTTTTACACTTTGCTTAAGTGTGGAAAGGCAGGGTAGTTGATTATGATTTTAATATGTGCCTGTGAGTGGATGGATTAAAAACATGCTGTCTTGTGTCAGAGCCTTAGCATGGAAAAGCTTCAACCTACATAGTACACACAAGCCTTGGATTAGGTAACAGAATGCTATGTCTAGTGTGGTGGTGCACATGTTTAGTTTCAATAAGGATAAAGAGAATCAGGAGGATCAGAAGTTCAAGGTCATCCTTGACTATATAGCCTGAATATAGTTGACCCCGTGGAAGGGAGAGTGGGGTAATCTGAAATCTCATTATCCACTCTTTTCCAGTTTCTACGAAAGCATGGAAACCATACTGTGTTATATCCACTTACATCCCAAGCAGGCTGCTAACAATACTCACCTCACTGAAGTAAACAGCAGATGATGTGTGAAACAGTACTGTTTATCAGCAAGTATTAAAGGCAGTGAGGTTTTCCACTGGCTCTCTCAGGAAAGTGGGTTATTTTTCAGCTTTTTAAATTTATTTAAAAGGTAAGAAAAGAATATGGTATTTTGACAGACAGGTATTTTTCTCTTGACTCATGTACAGCAGCTTTTGGCTGCATCTAAGTACTTCAGGTTTTATTCTCCAAAAATGATTTTGCAATTGGTCTTATACTAATTTTTATACACTATCAAGATTTCTAATGTAATTACTGGCAACCCATCACTCAGCTTAAAAGACACAGCCTTCTTTTTCTGAATAAAACTTTCACATGATCTCCCTTGATCTTTTCTTCTAGACTACATTACCTTCTTTCCATACACTTCAGATCTTTCCTTCCCAAAGGAACTCATCCTATTTTAAAAATGCACATTTCTTGAAGTTGCTGCTGCTAATGGGATAATAAAATTTATCATTGGTCATACAAGAAGACAGATCTAGAAGTTTAACTTTTGTAGAAATGGTCACAAATTACCCAGTTAATCTTAATATTTCATTAATGGCATAGATATAGATGTGGGAGCCAATTAAACTGCATGGAAACCAGAAGGAGGGAGTGCAAGAAACAATTCCAAGTTTCCTTTAATGTAGCTTCTTCTTCAAACACGCACATAGAGATTTATATCACCACTGTGACATCTAATTCTTTTGAATGAGAGAAAAGGGAGAAAAAGTTTTTACAAGGAACAAAATATAGACACACATCCATTTATGCAGGCTACAAAGGTTAACTACCCTCTGCTTTCATTCTCAGATGAACAAAGTAGCTGGAACCAGATCTCCCTGTTTTGAGAAAAAAAAAAAAGCAGTATTCATAGGGCAGGGAAACAAGGACTTTGCAGGGACCCTGTAAACTCTCAGGAAAGCAGAAGTCAATAGAACTCCTACACCTCTGTTCATTCTACAGGCCTTTGCGTGCCATTAGTCTACATCATTTGTATACTGTGCCTTCAACATTTTATCATGTGACTCCAGGAAGCAGAAGCCCATAGTAGATAGGAATAAAGATTCTAGGACCTCAGGTCACCAGAGCTTCATTTACAAAATGCCAGCCTTGATGTCTTTTCTCCTGACAACAGGCTTCATACTTTTAGGTCAGACTCAAGTATATTTCACAAGGACCCTCACTCTTTGTGTCTCATTCTAGACTAAATTTGCTGGAGGGGGTGTTTTTATGTTGTTTTTTTTTGTTGTTGTTGTTACTGTTTTATTTTTGTTTTGCTTTTGCACATCCATTACTTGTTCCACTAATGTTCCATTCCCTGCACTCATTTGTACAGAAATGCTTCAGCTTCCTTTGGCCTGTGTCTGGTGCCCCAGAGGAAGGGTACCTTCTTAGAACAGTCGGCAGACCTGCCTTCACTGAACATGAGCTCACACGATCTGTTTCCTTAGTACACAGTTTTCTTTCATTCCCAAGCATCTTTCTTAGTGAGATTGTTTTTGGCCTATGTACTTGGCCTCCAGAGCCTATAACTCAGTTTACTTGCTGTTTGAAACTAGGCAGTGAGTGGACCCTCCTTAAACTCCTCCCTCAATCACAGGGTCCCTGTGTTTGGTGTACAGGTGCTTCCAGCTTTTATAGGGAAAAAAAAGGAACCTGGAGAACTTTCACCCAGAATGAGAAGGATTATGAGGGCTACAAATGTGAGGTCATGCAGAAACACTTTGAATGTTTAGGGGAGTTCTGTAATAGAGAATGATCATTTCAGTTCTTCTTTGCGGAAAATCATTTTGGGGGTCATTTTTTCTTTTATCATTTTGTCATTTCATCCTCTATTTCTCTCTCTTCTAATTTATAATTTTTTTATGTCTTCTATTTTCTTTTCTCTCCTCTTCCTTTTCTTTTTTTTAAAAATTCTTTCATTTATCGTATCTTCAGTATAACTATCACTCCTAAGAGATATGACCATAATTAAAGCAGTTCCCAAATCTGAATAGTAAAGTATTAGAAAATAAAGGTGTGAGTTCAAGATGTGAATTTCACTAACATCTAGCATCAAAAGCGATCATTGGCAGATAACACAGTTGAAGGATAAGAATTCACTACAAAATGAATCTATATCCATGACTTAAGTGGGCATTTACAACTCTGCTTTATCCTTGATTCCAGTCACTCACTACTCTCTTCTGGAGTGATCGCATTGACAATTCTGATTTGTCTTTTTCTACTTTAAGAAATAAACCTTTTCACATTATAATTCAACATTAAACTTATTCTTGCTTTACAAAAACCAAAATATACCCTAATCTCAAACCATGGAAATATATAATTAGTCTTTATATATATTATCATAGTGTCTGCCACTATCTTTTCATCAAATCAATAAATTCATTCATCTCTATCCTAGCCTTCAACTTTATAGTCTCATGTTCTGTACTCACTAGTGAATGTTGGGCTGATTATGGTTCTTCTCAGGATGTTATAAGGTCTCCCATATCTGAGAGTATTGAATCCTGGGTCACTGTGCTTTACCAAAGCTCAGAAATGCACCTAGATTTCTTGTGCAAGAACAGACATTTTTTCAGCCTCTTTCTAACCACAACCCTGTCTCCTGATTGGCAGTGCCAATAGCTGCCCAGTTGTGGTACTACATCTTGCCTCATGTTTCCATAGCACTTTGATGTGTTCAGAAGGAATCTGAAGATGATTTCTCACTTTGTCTTGATTTCCCTGTTCCTGATAGAAAAATCTTCATTGAGTTTTGTCATAGGTAAGGTGACTCTTTTTCACCTAAGTGTTAAAGTATTTGTTGAAATGCCTCTATGTGTTTTGGTACATTTACCAACTAGACCTTTTTTCTTGCTTCCTATTGAACTTTGAAAGTTTATTTATCTTTTATTCTTTTTTCAACTCCACTCATTAAACTTTGTGTTTAAGATATTATAATATTTTAGTTTCAAGTTTCTTATTTGGTTAGCTTCTGTATCTGCTGCTTTCTCCATAACTTTATCCTTCCTTGTTGACATTTGCTATTTTTCCAGTTTTAAATATATTCAAAATTGTTCATTAAAATGGGTTAGCATAGTAAAGTTCTTTCATGTAAAAATATTAATGCTGATATCATGTCAGAGTTTCCTTACTCTCTTTCCCTTCTCACAATCAGATAGTCTTTGATAATCATATAATGATTGCTTGTGAACAGATAACAAGAGCATTGGGTGCATTCTTCTGTTAAATTTGGAGTTTATTAAGACATTCTACATTTGTCTTGTTTCTTCTGATACTGCATCCTTAGAACCCAAGGTATGGGGAGATGTTCATTCAACCTCCTTATTATGAAAAACAAATGAAGATAAAACCCAGACATTCTCATGTTTCCATGGATACAACCATGGCTGGGAGAGTAAAAGTGGAGACACATCTCTGTTCTCATTTGGTACAAGGGAGAAGTAGGGAAGACAGTGATATCTTCACCGCTAGATTAAAAAGCCAGTGAAAACTCTGTTTCTTGATGAAGTTTCTTATGACATTAAATCAGAGAA
The DNA here is from genome assembly GCA_004025045.1 of Sigmodon hispidus. NCBI lineage: Eukaryota > Metazoa > Chordata > Mammalia > Rodentia > Cricetidae > Sigmodon > Sigmodon hispidus. The sequence continues at coordinate 10,011 of PVIH01024608.1, read as the reverse complement.
ACAAAAAAATTTATATGAACATGGACAGTGTAATGACGGTATCTGATCAGGATTGAACTACTGTTTGTCACCTTTTCTAATGGAATACTGGGTATTAAATAATTATAAAGCCAATATAGTTTCTTGGTTCTGAACAGTGACTCATTGTAATTCATTCTTCTCAAGAAATTTTAAATGTTTCTAGTATCTGAGTACACTCTATATATTTTTGTGTGTGCTAATGGTACAAATGTAGGAGTAGCCAACCACTTCCTGATTGTATTTAAGTCCCATTTTATAAGATAAACAAATAACTGGCACCATTACTGTGCTAAAAATTCTTGGCCAGACATTCCATTGTCATAGAGGAGAACTTTCTATTATTCCACTAATGGACATACTATAAAATTGATTTCTAATGGTGTATAATCATAGTTATAGATTAATAAATGATTCATGACTCAATTTTCACCAGACAAGCTCCCATTTACTGTACATGATGATTAATGGAGACCCACAACTGGCCAATGTGCAAACAATAAAAGAGTTTGGAATACACAGCCCTACATGGTACATCTATACCTCAGACCTTACTCCTAAGACTCAGGAATCATTGCAAGAGGACCTGGAAGAGTTTAAGAGCCAAAGACAAATTGCTACAAGGAAACTGAGCACAGCAAAGTAGATGAATGTATTAATTAAAGTGGTTATGACTGCATGCAAGACCAAACTCTATCATGAAAATGGGAGGTAACCCTAAAGCCTTACCCTTAGCTAAAGATCTTTTGGAAATTGATTGCTGCTGGGAAATGGATAACCATTTTTATCTAAGGGTATAGATTCTGATAAATCAACCACACTCCAGCGGAAAAGCACACATTCAAGAATGTGTGAGTAGCACAAATTGGACTTGTTAGGTCTAAAATAAATACAATTTTTAAAGATGAATATTCAATGGAAAAAAATCTCTGTTGCATAAATTTCAGAATTGGGAAGTAACATCAATGAGTCAGCATATTTACTAAGAAATACAGTAATGGAGACATGAGAGATATTAATTAAATAATAAGATGTAATGCTGCTATCTGCTTTTATTTAAATTATCTGCTTTAAGTAAAACCAATATTTATAAAGAATGGAACTATTCTATTACTCCAATTGCTAAAATATAAACAGGCTGTTGTCTAATGACTACATGCACACAAAAATTGCCTCTCTGTGAGGGAGAAAATGTTCAGGCTCTAAATGATGTATCTGTGATGTCCTAGCATACTGAATAAACTGTTAAAAAATCTGGTCCCTCCTCTAATGAGTCTGATGTTTTACTAATTTTTTTCTAGTTATAAACTTGAAGATCTTGGATTAATAGAGTAAATGTCTGACATTAGTAATGTTTTAGACATTGAAATAAAAGCATTTAAGCACAGTAATGAAGCTCACTGCCAGTTACAAAACTGTAGGATTGTCTTACATATTTTTAAAGATAATGAATTTTTTCATACTATAATGCTAGAGAGTATTAATTTTTCCTCTCCCAACACAGCTATTTGAGGCAGGATCTCAATATAGCTCATTCTGGTCTTAAACTACTCTAGAGTGGAGGCTATCGATGACTCCTGCTATTCTTGCTATTGTTTGTGGAGCACTAAGATTAGAGGCAGATGGCACCATGCCCAACTTAGTTTTATTTTTAAAAATATTATAAACCAAGGTTCTCCAAAGAAGCAAAACAATATGGAAAAGGGAAGAATTAATTTTAAAATTTGGGCACACAAGATCATGGTGATGATAGGTAAACATCGATAGTGCAGGCTAGAGAACTAAAAACTCATAGAGACTTTTTGTTTAACAGTCTTGAGACAAAATTAATTCTCAAAAAATCTCATATTTTCATTGTCATCAAGTGAGTATATGAGTCCCATCCCATTAGTGAGAGAAATACCAAGTATTTCGAGTATCAATCAGCTTTACAAAACCTTTAGGTAAAACAAAAAATAGTGTTTGACCAAAGAATTGATCATGTTAGCCTAAGCTCTGTTCACCTAAGAAACAAACTATTATGCATTCCAATTATGGTTCCTGTTTCTTAGCTCCTAAAATACCCCAAATATTAGTAGTTTAGAGAAGAGTTTTAAATAATTTCCAGTACAATCCTACATATGAATACCTTCATTTGTAATACAAGAAAATAAATTTGAATACAAATGTACATAACCAAAATCATAGAGAAAACGAACAGTTACATCTATCAGTTTTTATCATTGCTGTGACCACATTCCTAGAAGAAACAACTAAAGAGAAGAATTCTTTAAACATCTCATAGTTCCAGAAGATTAGTCCATGACTGTTTGTCCATATGCACTTTGCAGGAGATCATATCTCCATTCACTTCATGGAAGATAAAAAACATGGATTAAAGGTACACAGAAGTATATCAAAGATAGATATAACCCAAAGATTTGTTTCCAGTAATTGACTTATTGCAATGAAGGTCTCCTTCTGTTTTCATTACCACTCCATGATGATACTATTTGTAAATTTATCAAAATATTAAGCCATTCATATGTAAGTGCTCTTATGATCTTGTCACCTCTGAAATGCCTTCTCAGACACATGCAAAGTTGTTCTTCACTACTCTCCTACCCATGTGGTTGACAATAACATTAACAATCAAGAGTAATCATCACTTATTCCTAGATAGATACATATAACCTGCAAAAATACACTTAAACATTCCCTATAAAGCAGCGATTATGCCACGCTGTTAATCCTAACCCGGATGGGTATATAAGGGCTTGTAGAAACCCAGAGAGACATAAGAAACTAGAAGAAGTGACTGGCAACCAGGAGCAAGCCTGACGAAGTTGCAAGACAGCTAGATGAGAATTGACTGTAGTGCTTCCTCTTTCTGATATTTCAGCCTTCCCTCAATAATTGGCTCTGAGTCTCATTTGTGATACTACAATGATAAGAAATTTTTCCCACGAAGAAATGCTTGTACTAAATAGGCATAATGTCAGATTATTCAAATCACTTAAGAGAAAATATTATAATTTTTCAAGCATTCAGAAAACAATTATATCAAACTTGTTCTGGGAAAACAGTCATGCCAATGTGTATGTGCATACACACTCACAGAGGGGGTAGATATATAGGTATAGATATAAGAGAGAAAAGAAAACCATAAACCACTGCGATGAACATGGAAAAAATTTTTCAGTAAAATACTTGCACATTATATTAAAAAACATTTAAATATCATCTACTGTGGACAAAAAGGTTTACAATTCTGGGATGCAAGTTTGGGTTAGCATACACTAATCAGTATCTATAATACAGCATATAAATATGCTCAAGAAATGAAGTTACATGATCATCAGAGGTTTTCACAAAGTCAAACCCATCAAGATAAAAGTTTTGGATAAAAAATTAGAATGAATTTATGTCTGCATTATATATATGTCCAAACTTCAAGCAACATTATACAAAATAGGAGAAATAATGAAGCTTTTTCTCAAATTTTCAACAAGACAAAACTGTCAACATTCTTGGTTTTTGTTCAACATAATACTTGAATTCTTAGTGAGAGCAAAAAGATAAAGCAAAAAAAATAAAAGGAATTATAAATAAGGAATGAAGAAGTCAAAGCACTCTTCCTTTAGGGTGTCATGCTCCTAGACTTAAAAGACCCTAAAAACTCAACTTGAAAAATCTTATACATGGTAAACACGTTCAGCAAAGTAAAAGAATAAAAAATAACACATGAAGATCAACAGCCATTCTGTACTCTAATAACCTACTTATTAAGAAAGAAATAAGAGATGAAACCATTCACAATACTTTCAATAAAAATGTTTTTTAAATGATACAGTGGGAATCAACCTAACCAAGAGGGAAAAGCTTTATAGCAGAAGGGGAATGCTTGAGAACAGACTGTAGGAAGACATTGAAGAAGCAAATAAACACAAACATCTGTGGTGGTTAGTGTGGATTGATTATCAATAACAGTATCTGAAACCACCTATAAGCTGCCTTTAGGAATATTTCCTCTTATGAGGAAACATTTGGTTAGCCTTTGTATGCCTCTGAGGGAGGAGCTTGATTTAATGAAACCAAGCAGAAAGATTCACACTCAAGGAGGGTGGGCATTCTCTGGGTTTGGGTCTTTTTTTTTTTTTTTGCAGGTTTTCATTATTTATGCCTTCTCTTTTCCATTTATTTTATTATTATCTGAAGTTACACTTGTGAGGAAAGAGAGTTCATTCCAGTGAAAATGGAGAAGAGAGACAGAAAGAGGATGCTATAAAATAAAAAGTAGAGTAAGAAAGAGAGTGCTAAAGATTGGGAAAGTACTAGAAGGGGAGTAATGAAAGAAATAAGAAAGACAGAGGAGGTTTGGGTCTTAAACAGCTACTTCAGAGGGGCAATGGCAGCAGGCCACAAACCTTCTCCTCTTGATTGCAAATAAAATTTAGCCAGCTACTTCCAGCTACTATCTTTCTCACCACGATGTATTGTAGAACTTTGAACTGAAATAAACCAATTCTCCCTCATTGTGTAGCTTTTTTTCAGGATATTTTTCTCTTGATGTGATAAAATATGCTATGTCCGTTTATAGATTGGAGGAGTTGTTATTGTACAGATGGATAATTTACCAAAAGTGATGCATAAAGTCAGTGAAATCCTAATCAAATTTCCAAGGACATTCTCCAGAAAAAACAAAAACCCTAAAATTCGTATAGATCCACAGTAGGTCCCTAAATGATAAAACACTGGTAAGCAAATTGGACACTGGAAGTATTAGAATATTTAATAATGGATTATACTAGAGACCAGAAGTGACAACCTGTACACTAATGTCACAAACTTACATGAAAATCAGAACAGAGAATCTGAAAATAAACACACAAAGTGGGAGCCATTTCATTTTTGACAGAAATGTCAAGAACATACGTTCCCTAAAAGAAATTTCCTAGAATAAATGCTGCTGGAAAAAAATCAGATAGTCACATGTAGCAGAGTGAAACTTGATTTGTAAGTGACACTCTGGATAAAAATCAGTTCAAAACTGACCAAATACTTCATGTGACTTCCGACAATCTGAAAATACAGGAGAAAAATATAAGGAAAGCATTTGAATATGTGGGCTCAGGGTTTTCTGAAAAGGTTTTCAAAATGTAAGGAATGAAGTGAGCCAAAAAAGTAACAAATAGAATTGCATATAATTTAAAAAATTTACATAGCAAAGGCAACGATATCTAGAATGTAAAAAAGAATACAGGACAGGGAAAGTACAATAACTACCAAATATATATCATGCTATGAACTAGTGCCTAAAATGTATTTTAATTGTCAAAATTAAATACTAAAAAGCATCCTTTCAGTATTGTACAGTGATTTTTATTGTTATAATATTCACAATGGTTAAGAAATGGAATCAGTCTACATGCCGGTTAACAAATAAATGGATTAATTAAATGGAACTGATTTTAATCTAAAAAGAAAAATAAAGTCACAAAAATATCAGAAGAAATGGATAGGCCTAAATGTCATCATGCTAAACAAAATAAGACAGTCTCTGAAAGACTGTTTATATAATGATTGATAGATAGATAGACAGATAGATAGATAGACAGACAGATAAATAGATGACACAGAGATAGAAAGATAGAGGTTGATAGAATAATAGATGGAAGATAGATAGGTATTCTTTTTGTAAGTTCTGTTATTCTAGACAATCCCAACTAATACAGTTGTTATTTTAGAATAGTGTATATTTAATCATCTTTCTTTAATAATACATTCTTGCTTTATAAGAGAAGTCTTTTTATAGACTTTGGGGGTTGGTTATCTGTTGAGAGAAGTAAAGAACATGTTTTGCTGATGGACTATTTACTTACAATGAAGATACACCAACTGTAAATGGTATTTTTCTCAGTGCAGTTACCAAATACATGAAGGAAGCAATTTTTTTAAAAAAATAGTTGTTTACTGTGACTTACAATTTTAATGGTTAATCCATCATGGGGGAAGTCTTGAAGCAGGAACTGGGGATACTGCATCCACACTGGGAAATAGTGAAAGAGTAGTGCCTCTGTAAAGCTTTATTTCTCTTTTTTATTCAGGAGAATCCCAGCCACAGCCTGGGTCTACCCAAAATCTGGATAACTTTGCCTCACCTATAATTTTCAGTGTCATTCTCCAAGATTTGCACCTATGGTGATTTTAAATCATGTTAATTTGAAATCCAGACAAACCATCACACCAACCATGATAAGGAATTATGAATCTATGAATTAAAGAAATCCTGAGGTTTTGTTTTTCCTACCAGCATTTCATCTGTATTTGTATTATAATGAAATAAAATGAGATTTATGGGGACGGCAACAGAAGAACTGAAGCAAACTGTGAGGAAGGCTGCTGACAGATGGTGAGCTCTGCAGAGCCTCACCCAGCACTGCCCTTCTCCCGAGGTGTCTTGGCAGAGCATCTCCTTCCCTCAGTAAAAGCAAGTTCTTATAACCATTGGTTCCTGCTGAACTGATGTAGTTGTGAAACTGCAAACTGGAGTCTTTCTCTCTCAGGCATCAACTACAACATGACCGACCCTGTTCCAGTTGCAGAATCTTTATTACTGCTGATGATGTCAGAACCAGAGTAGCACAGCCTGATTAATAAATGACAATAAAGCTTACTTTACTACACTGGCAGCTAAAAATGGCCTTTTGGTTAATGAACCAAGAACATTCAAAGTAAAAGTCACTAAAAGTGAGTAAGTATATGAAAAAACCTCACAAGTTTATATAAGAAATGATAATTTTATTTGCAACTAAAATTTATGTCACTGAAAAGTTCTTTTCTGCATTTTATTTTTTAATTAAGTTTACTTATTTATTTTATAACTGAATATTGTTTCCTCTCCTTGCATTCCCTTCCCCACACAATTCCCCCCATTCACTTCTCCTGAGGTTTCTGTTCAGAAACAGGTGGGCCTCCCATGGGTATCAGCAAAGCATAGCATATCAAGTTGTGGTAAGATTAAGCATCTCCCCTTGTATTAAGGCTGGGCAAGGCAACCCAACATGAAGAATCAGGACCCAAGATCCAGCCAAAGCATTGGGTACAAACTCTGCTCCCACTGTTAATTCCACAGGTACATCAAGCATTACAATTATTGCTTATGTGTATAGGGCCTAGGTTGGTCCCATGCAGGCTCCTTGATTGCAGGTTCAAATTCTGTGACCACCTGTGAGCCCAGGCTAGCTAGCTCTTTTTGTGGCTTTTCTTGTGATGCTTTTAGCCATTCTGGCTTTTACAATCCTTCCTCTATCTCTTCAGTAGGATTTCCCAAGCTCAGGCTAATGTTTGGCTATAAATCTCTGAATCTGTTTCTACCAGGTATTGGAAAAGGCTCTCTGATAACAATTGAGCTAGGGACCAGTCTATGAGTATTACAGAATATCTTTATATCTTCATATCATTACATTGCTAGTTTTTGTTTCAGCCTAGTTTGATTTTATCCTAGATCTCTGGGCCATACAGCCTGTGGGTCCTGGTACTCTAGGTACTGTGAAGGTTGGGTTTACTCTCCAGACACAGGTTTTACCCTAGACAAGTTATTGGTCAACCAGCCATTTGTTCTCTAAGCCACTCTTACTCTAGCACATCCCAGAGGCAGGACAGACTATAGGTTGAAGGATATTTGGCTGGTTAGAGTCTCAATCCCTTCACAGGAGGACTTGTCAGGTCACAGGAGATTGCCAGTTCAGGCTTGGTATCCATTATTTCTAGTATTCTTAGCTGAGATTATCCTTACAGATTCCCTGGAGTTTCCTTTATACCAGGTTTCTACCTGACCCCAAAATGCCTCCCTTTCCTGTCATCTCTTTTAGTATTCTTCCCCTCCTTCCATCTGGCAGTCAGGTCACTCATGATCTCATCTCTATCTTTTCCCAGTCCACCCAAGAGATCTCTTCTATTTCCCATTGCCAAGAAGGTTCATGCCTTTTCCCGTGGATCTTCCTTGATACCTAACTTTTCTGGGCGTATGAGGTGTAGCATGGTTATTCTTTACTTTACAGCTAATATCCACATAAAAGTGAGTACAAGCCGTGTTTATATTTCTTGTATAAGTTACTTCATTCAATATGACTTTTTCCAGTTCTGTTCATTTGTCTTTAAATTTTATAACACCATTGTGTTTTAACAGCTGAGTGATACTACATTGTATAAATTTACCACATTTTATTTATTAATTAAATTGTGTGGCAACTAAGGCAATTCCAAGTTCTGGTTACTCTGAATAAAGCTATGAACATAATTAAGCACATGTAGTAGTAAGTATAAGCATCCTTTGGGTATATGATCAAGAAATATATAGCTGGGTTCTGAGGTAGAATGATTCCCAATTTTCTAAAAAAGCTCTATATAGATTTCCAAAGTGGCTGTACAAGCTTGCACTCCTACCAGCCATGGAAGAGTATTATCCTTACTTCATATTATCTTCAGCATAGACTGTCATTTGTAGTTTGATCATAGCTCTTCTGACAGGTGTAAGATAAAATTGAAGAGCTGTTACAATTTCCCATTTGTTGATGCCTAAGATTATTAAACATTTCTTTAAGGGATTTTTGATCATTTGAGATTAATCTGTTAAGAATTCTGTTTAGATTTTGTTTCCTTTTTAAATCGGAATTTTTTAAGTTTAGTTTCTTGAATTCTTTATATATCTTGAAAGTCAGCCCTCTGTCAGGTATAGGGTTGGTGAAGATTTTTTCCCATTCTGTAGGCTACTGTTTTGTTCTGTTAACAGCATCCTTTTCCTTGCATAAGCTTTTCAATTTTATAGGATCCCATTTATTAATTGCTGATCTCAGTGTCTGTGCTCTTGGTGCTCTGAGTGGTCTCCTGGATCAATCCATTCAAGGATATTTTCCACTTTTTGTATTAGGTTTAATTTATCTGAATTTCTGTTGAGGTCTTTAATCCACCTAAACTTGAGGGATTTTTTTAGATGGATAGATATGGATCTATTTGAAGAATTCTACATGTAAATATCCAATTACACCAGCACCAAAGAAAGCTTTCTTTCATTGTATAATTTTTGCTTCTGTGTCTAAAATCAACTGTTCATAGGTGCATGAATTTATGTCTTTGTCTTGAATTTTATTTTATTGATCATCCTCCTGTCTGTTTTTATGCCAATAACATATTATTATTACTATAGTGCTATAGTAGTGCTTGAAATCAAAGATGCTGATACCTCTGAATTTTTTTATTTTATTGAATTGTTTTAGCTATCCTGTTTTTTTTTTTTGTTATTGTTGTTGTTTTGATTTTTCTTATAAGTGATAAACAGGCTGAAAAGAAATGAGGAAAACACCACTCTTACAATAGTCACAAATACTATAAAATATCTTAATGTAAATCTAACCAAGTAAATGAAAGACCTGTATGACAAGAACCTCAAATCTTCAAAGAAAGAAATCAGAGAAGATATCAGAAGATGAAAAGATCTCCTTTTCTCATGGATAATTAGGATTAACATAGTAAAAATGGCAATCTTTCCAAAACAAATCAACAGATTTAATGCAATTCCCATCAAAGTCCCAACAGAGATCTCAAAAGAACAATACTAAACTTCACATGGGAAAAAAAAAACATTAAAAAGCTCTTATTTTTGCCAGTAAGAGTATGGTTTTGTCTGGATCCTCAATTCTATTCCATTGGTCCACAAGTCTGTTTTTATGCCAGTACCAGGCTGTTTTTATTACTGTAGCTCTATAGTATAGCTTGAAGTCAGGGATAGTGATACTTCCTGAGGTTCTTTTGTTGGTCAGGGGGACCATAGGACTGTCTGCTCCCTGCCCAGGGAGGGGATGGGGAGTTGCAGAGGAAAAAATGACCAGATGTGTTGGGAGGGGGAAGAGACCTTGAATAAGGATATACAGGGATGGAAAAAAAAAATTCAGAGGGAAAGATGAACACAAAGAAAATATATGTGTAGCAATCTTATTTGTATTTCTTCCCTTG
>PVIH01024607.1:0-22407 GCA_004025045.1 Sigmodon hispidus | reverse complement strand
TCCATCTATAGGAACACCTGACTCACTCTTGAGGGAGGGGGAACAAAACTGGATTTGGCCGGGAGTGAAGACTGATCCAAGCATTGTTGGGCCAGTGTGACCATAGGACTGTCGGCTCCCTGCCAAGGGAGGGGATGGGGAGTTGCAGAGAAGAAAAATGATCAGATGTGGTGGGAGGGGGAAGAGACCTTCAATAAGGGCTGAAATTTTCAGTTTGAAGCTTTCCAAGCTGGAGATTAGTGGGGATTTCATGTCCAGAGATTGGGATTGGGCTTCTGCTTCTGCTTCTGCTTCTGCTTCTTCTTCTGCTTCTTCTTCTTCTCCTCCTCCTCCTCCTCCTCTTCTTCTTTTCCTGTAGGATGGGGGCAGACTCCAGCAGTTAGGGCAGTTAGGGTGTCCTATAGACAGAACCTGGCAATTGGAGGTCCTCAGAGGAGATGCCTGGACACTCCTGGGGTTTAAGGGATTTGCACTCACTGTGACACATTTCCTTTAACAAGACCATAGCCACTCCAACAAAGTCACACCTAATAGATCCTCTACCTATGAATTTATAAGCTTATGGGAGGCCAGTCACATTTCAATTACAACAAAAAGTAAAAGGAGAAACTCCTTGTTAGAATTTTAATTTTCTGTTTAGTTTTAATTAGACACGTTATACTAAGTGAGCCAAACAGGGCTTTTGATTGCTGGACTCCAGTGCATTGATACGCTGGACCTTGGCGGTCAGCCTCAGGAGGAGGGATTGGCCAAATAAGGAAATGGACCTTGAGTGCTAGCTTTGAGAACATAATCTAACAGTTTTCAGCACGGCAGAGGGAATGGGGGGAGGGGAGAGAAGGGTAAGGCCTGTGAGAGCTATGTTTGCCATGTTGGGCTGGCTAGAGTCCTTCAGTGAGATTATTGATAATTACACACAATCACAGAATATGTACCACAAAATGACATTTCTGATATAGTATGTAACTGTTACTAACTTTCTCTCCGGAATCCCCAACTGTATACACTTTTTCCATATAAATATGACAGCAGACCCAGCAGACCCTCACCACTTCTTGACCTTATTTAAATGTGTTTCTTGAACAAACAGAAGGACCACATAGCAGTCATTACAATAAAAGTCATCATTTTGTTCTGCTCTTGCTACACCTATAAATATTGGTGAAGGTGGAGACTTTCCACATTTTGGACTTTGAATTTCTATTTCTAATTTGATGAGTATTCTTTTCTTATCTTTGCTGATCTAAGAAAACTTTCTCAGAATAGAGAGGTGGAAGTCATTCTTGTTATCTCCAATTTTTACAACTAGGCATCTGTGTCTTCCTGACACCTGAGACTGGGGTTTTCCCTCCAACACATTGAGTCCAATGATGCTTGACTCTCACTGATGGAGGATCTGGAATGTGGCTTATAACGGACTTGGAATTCTGAGCACTATGTTTCTGGCTAACTGACTTTGCGCCAGTTGTGAATTCTCACTGTGTCTCACTTTCTCATCTGTGTGGCAGCCACGGTAGAAGTCTGGGCCTGATGTGAATGGAAATCGCCCTGCATCTGAGATACACATCTTACTCTCCCATGCTCTCTTGTGCTAACAAGGACAGTAATATCTAGTTTCAGTTACTTGAGTGAGAGCCTGATCCTAGAGCAGCTAAGACATAATTTCAATGAAGCTGTAAAATCACAGAAAACCCAACAGCCCATATGATTATTTATATAAGGAGAAGCTGGGGCTCTGATGGAGAAAGCTGAAGTGAGGCTCATCGTTGATAAACAGGGCAATAGAGTCTTTTGATCTTTGAACTTGTTCTTTTTGATATGGGCTACTCATGGCAGCCAGTGTGCCACCCTTAAATGCATAGTATATCCTTGGAATATAGCCTTGAATGTCAGCAATCAGCCTGTCTCCCAGGAGCACCATGGCCTGGAGTCAGTGAGTACAAAGGGTTATTTTAAACTTTGGACTAATATGGTCCCTACATATGATTTCCAACATTAGACAAGGAGGTGAGGACAAAGGTTCATTCACTCAACCACTGATTTCTTCATCCATCTATTGTGAATTCAGTCTCCTCAGATACAGCCAGGCTTGAGAATCATGGAAAGGAATAACAAACTATTTACGCATGGCCCTGCCTCAAAGACATTGCCATCTTGTCTGCAGAAACACATCATTACCTCTTCATTATGCTGGTGGCCCCTGAACTGATTTGTCACTCTGAGATGACTTTCACTCAGTCCCTCCATGAAGATATTAAGGAATTCCAGGGACAGGAGAAACAGGAGTTCTACCCAGGAAATAGTCCAGCTTTGGACATAGGTTTCAGAGCCACAAGGTCCAGGCTTACACACTGGCTCTATGTCTGAGAAAATGGGAGCACAGGCCCATTTCTTACCTACTTAGCTTCTCCTCCTTCGAATGGGAAATCAACACACAAGAGTGTGCAGTGGTGACTTCCAAGATTTATCTGAGCTTTCTGGAGAAAACATCATGCCTGCCCTCCCTGATCAGCACACTCAGCAAAGCTGATGCATTCTTCAGGGTTGCAGAATGGTCTGAATCCTCCTTCCATAGCCAGTGCCCTTGTCTTCTGCCAATGTGCTTTAGGTTTGAGGCAGGTAAACCAGATGTCCTTAGTCAAGCCTGGTCTCAACTTCTCAAGCTGTGGGATCTTGTCAGGCTCCAGTTTCTTTTATGTCATACAAGGAAGTATAATTCTAGACCTCACAGAGAGGTTATTCCTAGCACATAGAATAGCTACTGGTTCATAGTACCTACGATGATTTCATTCTATTAACAAAATTATGAAAATGTTATTTTATACACTCATTTCTCCCTGATCTATATGATCTTCAATTAAACTCCCACAAACTATGAATTATTGCATTCCTTGCATCTTCAGGTCTTATCAGGCAGCCATTAGGTTCTGACATAATGTTGGCCAAATGACTGAAGGTTTCTGGGGGATGTGAATGTGGGCACAACTTAGCAATGGGGGATTTGATGTTCATAGAAGGCACATTAGGAAGGGGCAGCATGAGAGCACTGAATGTCTCTTTGACTAACCACTCAAACACAGAAAACCTTAATCCACCTCTAAATAGGTAACTGAGATGGAATAAAGCCAATGGAGATGCAGGGAAGCCCATAGTCTAGGGACAGGTAGTGGAGAAAGCATGGCGTCATTGGCCTTTGTCATTCCCTCATTCTCAGTTTGAAGAGGCCTGGCAGGATGAAGAACGGAGAGCAGCAGTGCACTGAGGTACATTACACCTGAGGTAGGAAAGCTGGAAAGGAGGCAGATTGCCCACTGAAGCCTTGCTGGGAACCAATGTGTGGCTGATGATATCCTCCTTCTGTCATAGCAGAGACGTGGGTGACCAAAAAAGATAACTTCATTCTTTTCTCCAGCTTTGCTAACTATGACCTATGTGATTGTTCTGTCCTTGTTCAGGTGATGATGTGGATCCATGGAAGTGGATGGTTATTGTGGACCGCCCCTCTTATGAAATTGTGGTTGTAGTGGTCATTCAATGCCATCTGGACACCTGGGGCTTTTGGAGGTAAGATACTGGACTCTTTTCTGCATATTAATCCTTGCATTGGTCTGTATTCTTTTGATATAATGCATCTTGAGCCTGGATGACTGAGCAGAATTTAATTTATTTAGTTCAGAGTCTTGGAGGCTAAAAGTCCAAGATTATGTAGTCCCATCAGATGAAGTATTATTGAGATCCTTTGATTGTGTTATAACACTGTACAAAGATAAAAACAGAATATAAACTGCAGACAGATCTCATGGTGAAGCAGGAAATGAGAGAACAGACAGAGCATAGTCTTCCTGAGTAACAACTCATGTACAAGGGAAAACAGAGGCATCAAAGAATTATATTAAATCTTCCTCCCCAGACCAGCGTCTCTAGTGACTTTACCTTCTATTAAGTCTCATCCTTCACACGTTCTACTGTAGAAGATATTGTAACAATGTAGACCAAGACTTCTTCAATGAACTCTTGGAAGACAATATGTATACAAGCTGCACCAATGAGCACTGTTCCTTGTCACAATGTCTCATCTGTCCAGGTAAACTACTGTAATAATAATTTAATATGAAATCCTGATGCTTTAACAATAATAGGTGTTCTGTAAAGGAGCCAGGACACTCTAAGTTTTGCATTTAGTCCCACCATTATGGGATTAAGGAAGTCTCAGTAGCAGCACTCTAATCTAAATAGAGATGTTCTGGTTTCTTCACTTTGAAAAAACATGTAAAACATGTACACATATGTAAAAACATGATGACAAATTGATATCTATCTCCCTATCTATTCACCTATTCTTCCCTAACTTCCTATCCATTAAATTTTAATTTCATAGAACAAGAAAATAATTTTTAATTCACCTATTTTCAGTCTTCTTACCATCCATGAACTGCCTGATGAACTGGTATCTACATTCGTTCAGCCAATTTGTGGCTCACCCTTCACCTACATGCTAGTTACATCTCTATCATGGTTGGTGTGTGCTGAGAGTTGTATCATCTTGACACAAAGTGGAGTCACCTGTGAAAAAGAAACAATGACTGAGGAATTGCTTCAATCAGATTATCCTGTAGGCATGTTCATGGGCTTTTCCTTAGTGGTCAGTTCACGTAGGATGTCTCTGTCTACCATGAGTGATATCATTCCTAAACTAGTGGACCTGGGCTGTTTAAGAAAAGTAGCTGAGCAAGCCAGAGAGATCAAACCAGTAAGCAGATTTCCCCCATTGTCTCTTGTAGTGGGATTATGCTGTTACATTGTAAGTAATTGTCCTGACTACTTGTTTAATAAAAACGCTGGTTGGCTAAAGGTAGACAGGATGTATGGGTGGCAATACCAGACTTGGAAAACCTGAAAACAGGAAGAGCAGAGCAGAAAAGCCAGAGAGACACCACAATGAGATGCTAGCAGACAAAGAAGAAAGACATTGAAATGCTGCTCTGAGAAAAGGTACTGCACCACATGGATGACCAATAAAAGAAAGATGGGTTAGTTTAAGAGTAGAGAGTTAGCAAGTTATATGCCTGGGCCCTAGGCCAATCAGCATAAAATTAATGTAAGCAACTGTGTGTTTCTGTGGGAAAGTGGGTCAGAACCTCGGGATCAGGCTAGGAAGTCCAGGCTAGAAACTCACTCCTACAGTCTCTGCTTTGCCTGGTGCATAAGCTTTTTAGAACCTATTTCCTATCGTGGGATGCCTCACTCAGCCTTGATGAAGGGCTTGGGAAAGGAGTTTGGTCCTGCCTCAACTTGGCATGCCATGCTTTGCTGACTCCCATGGGAGACCTTATCCTTTCTGCGGAGTGGATGGGGGTAGAAAGAATTGGGAGAATGGAATGGGAGCAGAGGAGGAAGTGGAAACTGTGGTTGATATGCAAAATAAATTTGAAAATTTAATCAAAAAGATATATAGGCAAATGTAATTAATAAAATAAAGAACTCTAAAATATCACGCTTGGTTTAAATTGATTTTTGAGAAAGGTTCTCAAAACATGTTGGAAAACACAACCTTTTCATCAACTGATGCCAGAAAAACTGAGTATTGGGTTCCTCTCTCACACTATGCAAAATAAACTTAGAATAAAAATTTTTAAAAGACCTTAATACAAGTGCTGAAGGTACTAGAAAATTATATATAGAGAAAAAAGCCTCCAAGATATGGGAACAGATAACATTTCCTGAGTAGGAACACACATAGCAAAAGTAAAAACTATACTTCACTAGCCATTCATCTGGCAGGGAACACCAGGCCTGTGACAGTTACTGCTGATAGCAAGATTGGTCTAAGAAGTTCTAGGAAATAGTAAAGTCCACCTCTGTGTTTTTAAAAAACATTTCCAGAGAGACTCATCTAAGGACAGAAGGTCTACCCTGGGCATGGACAGCATTGTCCCACAGGCTGGGGGTCTAGAAGGAATAAAGGAGAAAAAGCAGAGAATCCCCTGACACAGACATCTTCTCCCTCTGCTCCTCTTCACCATGGTACCAATGTCCCGCTCCACCATGTCATTTCCATTATGCTGAAATGACACTGAACCAAAATAAATCCTCAATTCTCACTGTTTCTCTCAGTTACATGTCATAATAGTATGAAGTCTGACTAAAACAAGTACTGTGATGTAGGGCAGTTCCTATGACTATTCTTAAGTATGGGGTCCAGAAATCTCTGGAACCAGTATGCAGAAAGAATTTGGAAAAAGATGCAGCTATATGATTTGGGCCTTGTTTTGAGATTAAGTTTAAGGATGATAGAATGATTAATTTAGAAGAAGCAAGTCCATGGTGGTACAGTAATTGAACTACGATGCTATTCAGCTGTTTTTAGCCAGGGTTGCATTCAAAAGTGGGAGCAAAGAATATCACAGGAGGTTGGGAAAGCTTATTTGATATTGGAACCAATGAAATGTTCCTACTGAAGAAATTAAAAGCCATTGAAAGAGGCCAAGTGGGATGATGGACAAATGGCTCCAGAGTTAAGAGCACATGCTGCTCTTCAAGAAGTCTGTAGCTGTTTCCGTACCCACAACTAGCAGCTCACAAACACCTATAACTCCATCTCCAGGGCATCTAGTGCCCTCTTCTGGTCTCCACAGACATCAACATTCATACACAGTGAAATAAAAATAAATCTTCTAAAATAAAATAAACCAAGTAATTTGCATGGGCACAATAGGAAAGATGCTTTAGTACACCTAGGCAATGGCTGGACAGCACCCAGGAAACACATAAAAGGTGTAAACATTTAAACAAATTTTAAATGTTTTATTTTGAGAAGAGAATTGAGTGGTGCCCTATTCACACAAGGTCTCATATGTATTCATCTCTCCACATCCATCCAGCAAGGCACACAGAGGTACCTGTGACCAAGGGGATTCATCAGTGCTCAATCTGGCAATAGACTCTGTTATCATCAATAATATGCTGGTTTTCAAGGCATGTAGTATGCAAGAGTTTTATGACTTGGACATTTTTCTTCACCTGAAGAAGGAGATAAAATCTTTACTGGTCACCCTGGGAATACCATATCCAGCTTTGGTCTCATTATCTCTTCAAACAATATAATGTTCATTAGCTATTATTTTAAAAATTTTCAAAAAGTATAAAGTATTACTTCTTGTCTTTAATGATGTTTTTGTCCAATATTCTGCCAGCTGTGTCACCTCCCTCCAGAGTGAGTTGGTTCCTCTGCTTTTCCTCCACAGCAGTTTCTAATGCCTGACAGTTTATGTCTACTGACTTAGGAGTAGCACCCAGAAGGGATTTCTCTTATTCTGGTCTACCCTGTGTTCCTCTGTCTTGGAGATGGAGCATTCTCAATGAACCTTTGTCTTCTCAACTGTCCTGGTTGTTTATGTCAGCCTGATACAAAGTAGACCTATCTGGGAAGAAGAAATCTCAACTGAGAAGATGTCTTCATAAGACTGGCCTGTAGGCAGGTCTGTTGAACATTTCTTAATTAGTAATTGGTGTGGGTGGTGCCATCACTTGGAAGGTGGTCCTGGGGTATATTACAAAGCAGGCTGACCAAGTAATGAGGAGAAATCCAGTAAAAGGCACTCCTCCATGGCCTCTGCATCAGCTCCTGCCTCCGGGTCCCCTGTCCCGACTTCCCTCAGTGATGGTCTGTGATGTGGACGTGTAAGAGAAAATAAACCCTTTTCACCTCAATTTACTTTTGATCCTGCTGTTTAATCATAGCAGTAGAAGCTCTAAGATATCAGCACTAAAAGATAATGCATTGATCTTCCTCCATGACAGTTTCCTGTTCCCAGCTAAGAGTGTAAATTGTCACAGTTTTCCTTTTGTGTCCTTAATAGATCTTCACTGGGACCAAAAGGGAGACTGGGAGGCTGGCTTGCTGTTTCCCTCCAGTTCCTGTGGGATTTTGTTCCTCTGTGATCTTCGGTGTTTGCCTGTTGTATGTATATGAGAGTTTGGCCTACATGTATGTCTGTGTACCATGTACAAGCCTGGTGTTCACAGGTTCAGAAGAAGGCATCAGATCCCCTGGAACTGGAATTACAGATGGTTGTGATCTACCATGTGGGCTCTGGAAATTGAACCCTGGTTCCATGAAAGGGTGACAAGTGCTTCTCATTGCTGGGTTATCTCTCCAGTCTCTGTGAAATGTTTTGAACCTGACCTTCTAGGGACAAACTTCATCCAATCATTTTACTGTCCCTAAACTTGACCATAAACGTTTGTCAGACATTCATGGGGAAGGCTCTGTGATGGGTGTAATCTCCTCCTTGAGTACTTTGTGCCCAGGAATTATATACCATGATGTGGCCAAGTGTAGCTCATTAACACCTTAGTGAACTCTAGAGTCTAGTCATTCTAATATGCAAGAAAACTTTTCTGTCAGGAGAAAGAGTGAGTTAATTAATATTCATACTTTCCCTCTCCAACATGCCTGCCTACCTTTATATTTCAGGGCACTGATTGCTCCAGAAACCCTGTCTTCCTATGCCTTCCATTTATGACGGTTTTCATCCTTTTCATTTCTCACTCTTTTCTCCTCCTTTGCTAGAGAAGGGTGCATTCATTTGGAGCCAGACATAACACAGACACTGATGTAGTCTCTAGAAGAAAGTTTTCTGCAAATTGAGGCCATGAGATAACATTTCATCTTTATTGCCTTCCCACACCACCAACACACACAGTTCTGAAGTCCCCTCAGGAAGAAGCCTTTCATCTACACACCACATGGTCTAACATTGCCTTTGCTGCACTGGTCCCCCAAAGTTAGCCGGCTTCCCATTCAGAGTTCATTTTTTTCCTGGAGGGGCTTCTTTGCTGCCTCCTTAGTCCAGACTTTAGTCCAAAATGCCACTTCCTTATCTTTCAGCCCTTCTGCTGCCTGAGTGGTGGCACCAATCTTCAAGTATCCTTCCTTCTGATTGTATTCTGGCCACGTAGGCAATGTCTTTCCATTGGGGTTCCTAGAATCAAAATCAAATTTGTTCAAATCTGCTATGAGGTTTTCATGTTTCTCTGAAAATTGGATAGATGCTGGGTATATTGTTGCCATGGGTCATATGACTCTGGAGATGAGGAGTACTCTATCTATTTGGACAGCCTAACCACTGTTAGAGAGTTCTTATTGTCAGAGTACTATGGTCATATGCTCAGGCCTTTGTTCACTTAAACTTTAAAACCCACCACATCCCCATAGGTATCCTCATAGATTCCTACCTCTCCCATTAACCCTGTCCATCAATGCCACCAGTCTCACCCATTCCAAGCAAAATTCCCCCAAAACTTCATCACCATCTTGCTGATGTTGATCTCTTCATCTGAGGCTCCCCCTGTGAGGAACGGGATAAAAACTCTTTGTGCTCATACTGGTCCATAAGCCAGCTGCATCACTGCTGATAACATTGTGGGCTCTCTACCCCTATTCCATATCAACTGAGTCAAAATCTGCCCTTAATAGTATTCTGGCCAATTTCACACTTTCCATAATGTGCATGTCATCCATCAGAAAGCTGCCTACTTTTGTTTTTCATACCACATCTTCAGCTTTTTCCATAAATTCAAAATGCCATAACCCAGAGCTTTCTCTTCCACATAGGATTGCTATTGACTCTTGAGACTTTCAGTAAGTCACACACACACACACACACACACACACACACACACACTTTTCATTCTCTAAAATACGTTAGAAATGTGAAACTCTAATGAGTAATCCAGTTTGGAGAAAGACATGAATCACATGTAACTGCTGAGAGTTAAAGTACTGAAGACGTTTGTGAAAATATTCAAATTGTTCCTTTTTAGCTATGCTATAACTAAAAATATGTGACTTTTAAATATATAGAGACATATGGATAAACACTGCATACCCAATTCATGGTAAATGCAAGTTCCAACTTTCCCCATCCCCCTGGGAGTAGGAAACTACTGTTACTCTTGTCTTCAAACAATGCCCTGCAGGTGAAGTTACAGTTCAGGATTCTAAGAGACTATGCTCAGGACAGAAACACAGTCCTCTTTCTTGCACTCTTGAATGCCTGATTGAGCAGGGGAAGGCTAGGACCTGCTCAAGTTAACTCCATTTGGATGAACCCTGAAACTAAGACCAAAGGGGGGAAACTCTCTGAAGGCCACCCAAAGAAGACTAGAGTCCAGGCCTCCTAATTTCAGGCACATAACTAACAGGGAGATGTTACCTTTTGTAAATGGGGCACCAAATACTGAGAAGAGCTCATCCCCATGGTCTCCCATCACCATCCTAGGCTTCAGGTCCGATGAGAAGCTTGGGTAATACTTGAATTCATACATGTAGATGGGGGCTCCAGCATCTGAGAAGACATAGGTCCATGTACAGTTTATGTTGAGGCATAAACCTAGATGGTATCAAGGTCCTCATCACCAAAAGGAATTCCTGACTGTTCTCTTCAGCTTCCACCATCAATGTCACACAGTGCATCATAAGGAGATGCACTGGTCCTCCTCAGTCACACTCCTTACTGCTGTGTTCTAGAACCACCTTCTAAATTAACTTCATGAATTTGGGTCCTTTCCTCAGCACATGCTACTTACTAGCTGATAATGCAACAGGACATACTCATCTCCGACCACGTAGAGCCAACACTCTCAATAGTGTGCATGTCTGTCTATACTAGAAGATAAATGGGTCAGAAACTAATATAATGTCAGTGATCCTCTGCAGTCCAAACCCTGGGTCTCACCTCTGTGATGACGAGCCACAATCACAGATGGCACAGCAAATAACACATCTCCAATCAAGTCTACAAACAAGTCTTTGTTTTTGACAGGATCTTCTGCCCCTCCTAAGTACTCCTTAATGGCTGCTGGAATCACATCCTCAGGGACATTCTGAAATAGATCAAGGAAGTAACCCCTGACCAATATGATGAGCAATGTGGCTTCTTTGGCCAGTTTAGAAGTCTTCATTGATCATGAACCTTCTTAACCATTCAGTCTCGACTACGACAATGAGTGTTAAGGGCATAAAAGTATGGCAGAACCCCAAGCGTACATGTATTTGTGCCACTGGATTTTCTGTTATTCGAGATGAGTCCCCAGCCCCTCTGTGCTACTCAATTAATTCTCATAATCCCCACAAGCCTCTTACAAGATAGGGGCTAGACTTCCTCAGAAGAGATGTGGCAGTTATCTGGTCCAGTTTGCCTGAAGAGAGTGGATATCCCATAATCTGTTGGAAAAAGTATCAAGTAAGCTTGTGAGTCTTCAAGAATTAACAGAAAAAAGCCAATAGGCAAACCAATCAAGTCAGCTAAAAGCATGAAATTTCTTTGTTGGGTTTCAGTGATTATAGATATTCCAAGAATTAGAAATAAAAATCAATGAAACAAAAGGACTTGAATCTATATCTAAAAATTCAGGAGATATTAAGGGGTGGTGTATGTGTGTGTGTGTGTGTGTGTGTGTGTGTGTGTGTGTGTGTGTATGATGTCAGACATGAGTATACTGGTCCTCCAGTCAATGAAAGAAGATTTAAGTAATGGTAGTGCATCAGAAGCAGATAGCTTGGAGACAGGGGACGTAAAACATTTCCCCCATCTCAGATGACAGCATCAATCCAGGATCAACCATGATACTTGTGTTCTTGGTGACTTCTGTAATTCTCCTGCAGTGAGAGCTACAGAAGTCTCAGCATGTGCTGGTTGTATCCAAACCTCTGCATTCAGAGGCAGGACTTTAACACTGCTAAGTAGCTATTGCACACCCTAGGATAAGCAGAGTCCCCCTATAATGCCTGCCTGAGAGAGCTTGATTCAGTTGGGTGCAGTTGTTCTAGAAAGCTTCATTTAGCAACCATCTTGGGATGTGAATCTCCTCCTCAAAACCATTTACTCAAGACCTAAGAACAATCTCTAAAAAGTAAAAATGACTCAAGATGTCTTTGAATAACAGTATTTGGGGGAATAAGTCATAACTAAGCTACCAGTCTCTGCAGAAAGATGTTTGAGTTTCATGAACACCTTCCTTTACCACTCTGATTTCTAACATGAAGAAAGGTTTGGCAGTTCTCCTACAGGTGGTCATTGATTAGTAAAGCCTGGGTGCAACCACTTGGATTCACAACTGAGGTGCCCTCTTTGCACTCAGCCCACCCTGGAGTCATCTAGACCTCTTAGTGTCAGAGATTTAGGTTTCATTTATGCTTAACTGTTTAACTCACTGCAGTCATATTACTGCATAAATCCTGTTCTATGGCTTTAACATCTGCCTGAACTTCCAAATGAGATGCCTGAGATCATATGTGGATATCCACAGGACCTGGGACTCCACATGCAGACTAGAAGCAGTTATGCCAGGCCCAGCTCTCTTGAACCTCCAGTTCCTTCCTTTGTCTATATATCCTTCTGAGATAGACACAATTATCTCTATGGGTCCATTTTGGGATTCTTTAATAGGAAGACAGAGTATTTATGAAATATACGACAAGGGCTCCTAGGGCTGAACCCTCCAGGAGACATTTGAATCATCCTGTAGAAGAATTTAGTGGCAATGTCTACTCATGATCAGCATCTTTGGACTCAAAGAAGAGGTAGTAGTAAAGAAGAAAACCTTGAATGACATAGGGTGGTCTGTGTCTGTGTGATGTCTGTGCTTTCTTACCAGTGGAAGAAGCCAACCAAACTCTTGCTTGTTGATTCCCACCATGTAGGGGACTGTGTTGAAACTCTTCTCTGCCAGAATCTCTTCTGGGGCCTTGGGCAGCACCACTCCATCAATTGCAGTAGGCAGGAAAGGGCAGTTCTACGGGAGAGAACAATGAAAATCATTTGTAATTACTTTTCCCAGAGAATGTTTATGTCCCACCCTACCTTGTAAATGCAAGGCCAGTACCCAGATTCCAGGTTTATGAGAAATAGAGACTTAGAGTCCAATCAAGGGGTTGAGATAGGAGGGCAGAGCTCCAGTTGGTGGGCTAGCAATGGTGATGTAGATAGATGCACAGAACATCTTCTCTTTAATTAAAATGTACTTAATATGTGAATAACTGACGTTTATATAGACGAAAATACATGTGTGTACATATAGATATTACACACATGGAATTCTTTCTCTTTAAAGCTATGTCTTCAAAGTTGCAATAAATATGAAATTAGTAAATATTGAGTCACAGGTCCAAGAAGAATTCTAGAGTTAGAAGTCTAGAACCCTAGGAGCCTCCGATCACAAAGTTTTCATCAGCCCTTATTTGTATGTGGGTTCATGTTTATAAACACATTATGCTGTTTAGGCTTATTATTATATGTAAAATTTGTAAAATATGATGACTAGAAAAGAATTAACGTTTTCCTGACTTGAATAACTTAATTGTAAATTCCTTTCACTTCAGTCTCACAAACCTGCTTTTCATTATGCTTTCAAAAACATTCATCATCATGAGCTGGGCATAGTGGCCTGTGCTTGAAATTCTAACACACGAGAGCCTGAGGCAGAAGGATTGCTGTGAGTTTCAAGTGAGCCTGAGCTACACGCTGAGTTCTGGGTTAGCCTGTGCTAGCTACTGAGACCTTATTTTCAAATGGAAGTAAAGAAGAAAAGGAAGGGAAAGAAAAAAAAAACAAGCCTTTACAACAAGAGAAACTGTCTATCAGCCCCACGTTTGCAGAAGTAGCCGCCTCTCCACCCTGCCACAGCTTTATCACAGGGCAGTTCATTCCCACAGCAAGTCAAGCAGACACCTCCTTCTTTCAACTTTTGGATGTGCTGTGCTAACTAATGCTCGCACCATCTGCAAATTTCATTTTAATCTTAAATCTAAACACATAACATTTTTTTTTCCTGCACACATATCCCAACACTGAAATGGAAGGTGTCATAGACAGTGGAAGGTTCTAATGTTGCCCCCTACCTTGGGAAGAGACATTTTAGAAGAAGAAAATGTGAATGAGAATGGAGAATCCATCAGGGGATACAGAGTTGCTCACATGGAGCACTGGAATAGGATCTGAGCAAGGCTTAGCTCTGGGCTGTGTCTGTGTTAACCTGGCAAATAATTTTCCCTCTTAGAGCATCAGCAGTATATCCTTAAGAAATCCACAAAAAAATTCATTCATAGTTTAACATAGAATAATACTAATGAGATAAAAATCTGATAAAGGGCAAACGTCCTTACCTCTGCAGGGTCTTCAAGTAAATTAACCTTAAAAGGTTTCTGTGAAGATAGAGACAGAGATTTTGGTGAGATAGTCTCCATGGGTAAAGGCTGATCCTTTGATCATGATCCGTAAGGTGTTAGGTTCTCCCTCCTTGTGTGGACCCAGGGTAAGAGGAACCTGCACAGAATTCTCTCAGTATTGGCATGGGCTAGGATGAGAGAAGGTAGCATCAGGAGCTTGATTGAGAATCAAGACTCAGAGCCATGATGGCTGGACCTCTGGGGAGATGCCTACTGCCTTTGCCCTAGCTATTCTTTATCTTTCTACCCACCTATTTCCCCCTGGTAACAACACCCCAATTCTCCTTTGGGAAAGGGGAAGAAAAAATGACTTCGGTAGCAGGGATGTGATGATCTCAAGTTGAGATAGAGGAGGAGGTAGGCTGGACCATCAGAAGAGAATTGGGTTGCTCCTCCCTCACTCCTCCCTACTCCCACTTTATAAGTTTAGACATCTGTATGTGAGTTGAGTCAACATGTTCCTGAACCTAGAGACTAGTCCAAAGATGGATATACACCACTGTCAATGGAACAGAATTCAAATCAAATGCTGGGACTATACAGTTTCTAAGGAAATAGGATACAAGTGTAGAGTGCTCTGTCATTAACTTGCCCAGAAGATACATGTGCTTCAGAAAAAAAAATGTCAATTAAGAAACATGGAAAACTATAGTATTGAGTCTCAACAACATCTACAGAGTGCCGCACCCCAAGATATGAGTCACTTGAAGATTCCTTTGCTCTTTCCTTTCTCTGTCGGAGACTTCTTGCCCTGAGTGCTCTCTTACATTAGTGAACCCTGACCCTAATAATCTCATTGACTTGTTCTAAACTCTGCTTTTCTGTAGTGAGTTCATTGAGACTGCTGTGTTCACAATGCTACAACTTAGCTTTCAGGTCCAGCCTGTACCTGGGATGAGTTCTAGGATTCACTGTAGTAGATGGTGTAAAGCCCATGCTTGACCCTACATAAAGAAGTAAAGGCTACTGGGGAAAGCTGGACGCTGAAGATGTGTTCTCCCCCAGGAAGAGCCAAATTTAGAACAACCAAAATTTGTTGCTCAATGCCAAATGGTCAGTCTAAAAACATATAAGCAAAATTATATGGCCTGAACAGGTTATATTTAGGAATATATGAATGGATAAATACATATATTAATGAAATAACAGTGAAAAAGAGTGGCCACAAATTTGAAGGAGAGTAGGGAAAGGTATATGAGAGCTTGGATAGAGGAAAGGGAAAAAAGAGATTTTGCAGTTATATCATAACCTTAAAAATAAAATAAACAGCTATATTTATGGGTGGATAGATGGGTGGATGGATGGGTGGGTGGGTGAGTGAGTGGATGGATGGATGGACGGGTGGGTGGATGGATGACATATAAAGAAATAGTAGGGAGAAAAAGTCTACTGTAGTGGCACACACCTTTAATCCTAGACTCAGGAGTGAGAGGCTAACAGAGCTCTGTGAGTTCCAGGGCATCCTGGTCTACAGAGTGAGTTCTGAGACAGCCAGGACTACACGAAAAGCCTTGTTTAAAAAAAGAAAGAAGGAGGGAGGGAAAGAGGTAAGGAGGGAAGGAAGAAAAAGAGGGAAGGAGGGAGGGAGGAACAAAGGAACAGAGAAAGAGTAGAGAGTCTATTCCCAAAATTGGAACAGAATCTCATAAGATCTAATAATTTGGGATACTATTAGATTATTACTTAGAATTGCTGGCTGAACTAAGCAGTATTGGGTCAGTGGGACCTTGGAACTGTCTGCCGACTGCCCAGAGAGGGGATGGGGAGTTGTGGAGAAGAAAGAATGACCTGATCTGGTGGGAGGGAGAAGGGACCTTGAATAAGGATATACAAGGATAGAAAGTGTGACTTCTTTATTCATAATAATAAAATAAAAAAATAAAGAAACTAAAGTCTATTCTTAAAAAGAAAAAAATACTGCTCTGGACAATAGAAAAGAGAACAAAAAAACTTAGCAAAAACAATACAGCAAATATTTTTGCAAACTTCTATAAATGAACAAGGCCAAAATTTAAAATAACATTAAATGTTATTTTCATTGAAAGTTTGATGAACACAGGAGCAAATGGGAAACAATAATTTCATTAGAATCTTGGCATGCCATTTGTCCCTGTCAGGAGGTTCAACATTTTTGGAATTGGGACATGATCTCCGGTAAAACAGAACACAAGATGTCTTGAAGGTATACAGCCAGAAAGAAAGAGAGAAAAATTAAAGCCATATGTGGCTAACATTTCTATAAATTTATGTGGATAAGAATTGCTACAACAATGGAATACTCTTCACATCTCAGAAACAAACCATAAATTATCATATGTTTGGAAGAAACATTAGAAGGTTATAAGAAAAAAAAGAAAACATTTTAATCATTGTAGGTAAATTGTGGCACCATTCTTTTAAAAAATGTGCTTTATAACCCCATCCTAAAATTTATGGTAGTAATTATTTGTACAATAGGTAAATTTAAACTCTTAAAATAGATATCAATCATAAATTGGATGGCTAGCATTGCCTTAGGATAGATTACAGTGTGGCTGTAATGTTTTGTTTGTTGAAGAGCTGAGAACTTTGTCCACTTGGTGTAACTGCTATAATGTGGATCCCACCCCAGCTCTATTACACAATTTTCATCCTGCTACTTTTGGAATTTCTTATATTTGTGGTATTTCATAATAACATAGAAAGCTGAAATCCCAAGCTCGAATCAAAAGGCTTCTAATAGTTGAGAACTTTTCTAGTCCGACCACCCAAAGCAAAACCCCAGGCAAATAGATAAGTCCTGAGACGAGGACTCAGGTGGAGCTACTAGGGGAGCACACCTACCAATTTCAGCGTGGTCTCCAAGAGCTCGTCCTCTGTCTTCTGGCGAAGGCAGTAAACCATGGCAGCTGAGGTTGTGGTTGTACACCCAGCAGCAATAGCAACTTGCTATAAAAAATCAAAAGTAACAGCAGAAGCCAATGTCAGCATCCCTTCCTTCCATCAATAAAGACATGTTTAATACTATTCTTAATTTCTAAAGAAGGCAGGGAGTACTTGAAAATTCTCTAGACCAACAGGCATGTAACCAACAGAAGTTTTTATCTGTTAGTAATTGAAATGATGGTATTATATCTCTATCTCTTACCTGAGCTTTAAAAATGGGTATATTATTAACATCGCAGGCTTAACACAAGATGTGTTCAGTGCAATGAAGACCAAAGAATCCTACATTTCACTGTCTGCCTCACAACAGTCTCCTCCATGCTCTAGCCATTTGCTTTCAATTTTTTTAACCAATAAATAAAAGTGATTATTACACCTCTCATGTAAGCAGAGCTAGTGTCTATGATATAGTAAAGGTTTCATATCTGTATTTATCATAACTTGCAGGAAGATTAGACAGTGCAAATTACATGAAAATATATCGAAACTTAGAGAGTGTGGTTTGGGCCCAGCACTGCAGGCTTTTCTGACCAAGATGTTCTCACTTGTGGAATTTCTCAAACACCTTTTTCTTCCATATATACTCTGATTCCACCACAAACACCTCCCAGATCCTATTATTTCCACACCTACTCAAATCCACACTCTTTCTAAATAAAATACCTTATGACAATAATAATAGTAACAATGGTGATAATAACAACAAATGGGGAAGGCCAAAGAAAAAGCACAAGAAATAAACAGAAATTTTATAAAATCACAAAACTGGAAACCAAATGCCCAGACCAAGCATTATGAGACAAAAATAAAACCATAAAAAATGTCACTGGGTTCATTTTGTGTTGGCCATCTATGGGACCTTCCCTAACAGTAGATTGCACACTCAGTGAGATTCCATCAGAGAACACGAATTCTTTTTATTTGTGAGTAGTTTTGGGGGGCTTATGTTCACTTCCCCTTTCTGTACTGGGGCCCCATCTGGTTTAGACCTGAATCTCTATGCAAGAGAGATTTCCAAGGACTCCAGAAGAACTGAAGAAAGGGCACAGGTGCTGTCCAAGGCAGGTCTTACCTCAGCCACAGGTTTCACATCTTTTCTGACCATTCCAGTGGTGAGGGCCACACCACTCTCAGAAATGGCCCTGTGGAAGAGGTTCTTGGCTAGAGGAGACAACACCTGATAGAAAGAAGGAGAGCATGTGTTCATGGGAGCAATCAGCGACTCACTGTCCTTTAAGTCTTCTTATACCTGCTTCTTGGCCCTAGCTGTTCAGCTAGGGCCTGTGCACTGTGTAGACACCATCTTGAATGCCAGCCTGCATCCCAGACTCCCTGTAGGGTCAAATTTCCTAAGAGAGCCTCATGGGCATGAAACCAGGGTTTGGAGTAAGAATCAGAACAGGAAGTATGTGTTAAGTACTCAATCATAACAACAAAACAGTTGGAAAGAGAGCTAGCAATCCCTGGCCTCAAATTCCATTTCAGCACTTGGAATTAACCTTATAAAAGGATATTTTAAACCAAACAGAGGAAGAATTTGTAGCTCATATGCCTGAGGTTCTGGGTTTGAGCCAAAGCAGAGAAAGAAAAAGATAATAGAGCTGCAAAGAAGATATCTAAGACTCTTCATAATATTTATAAGAAATTGCTTTTTAAATCTTTAAAGATTTCATACAATGAATTTTGATCATTTTAACTTTCCTTTCCCCAGTCTCTCCCTGGTCCACCCCACTTCCCTATCTGCCCAACTTACTGTCGTGATTTCTTAACCCATAAAGTCCCTGTAGTCTTGAAGGTTTAGCCATCCTCTGGAGCCTCTTCTTCCTACCAGGAGTCCTCAGCCTCCCTCATCCTGTGACCCTTTAGTTCACTTCCTCCTGTTGTGGTGACCCCCAACCATAAATTATTTTGTTGCTATTTCATAACTGTAATTCTGTTACTGTTATGAAACATAATGTAAATATCTGTATTTTCTGATGGCCTTAGGTGACCCCTATGAAAGGGTCATTCAACCCTCAAAGAGGTCACAACCCACAGATTGTGAACTTCTGCCTTAAAGAAAACTAACACTTCTTGTCACAGCAAGTGTCACAATGAATTGCCAGTAGCTCCTCAGATAGGGGTGGAACACCATGCTAGCCTCCTCTCTGCATGCTGAGATTAGTCTGCCTTGACCTTTCAGAGGCCTTGTGCATACTTTCACAACTACTGTGAGTTAATATGTGAAACTGCCCTGCTGTGCTAACCCTGTTCCAGTCATCCCTATGTTGTATCCATTCCACCACCTCCATCTAGCTCATAGGATCCTCCCACTTCTTCTTCAATGATCCTTGAGGGGTGTGATTTACATGGCACATTCAGGGCTGCTGCATATTCTGCGGTCTCTTGGGGCTGCTGCTGCACATTCTACAGTCTCATATTCTCTGCACCTTGACCAATTCCAATTCTCTGCATTAATTACCATCTACTGAAAAACAGATGCTTCTCTGATAATGGCTGATAGATGCACTAACTTAAAGATATGATAAGTTCTTAGAGGTTACTTTAGTACTATGTTCATTTAACAACAACAACAAAAAGTAATAGTAGTATCCACTCCACTGAGGCCTATGACCTATCTAATAAAGGTTCTTGCTAGAAAATAGTGCCAAGACAACTCAATATTTCAATGTTAGGAGACTGGAAAAGTTTAAAAAAAAGTATTCCAACCATAAAATGCCATTCAGTTTAAAAGATAATATTAAATAAGATAGCTTAATTGTTTGGAGAAATATTTAGACATATTACAATATTAAATATATTACAATATATTTGCAATATATTTGGAAGAGGTGCAGATAGATGGCAAAGAAAGGAGAGGTAAAGATAGGTACAGGCAGAGCTAGGCATGACGGCACACACCGTTAGTCCCAGCATGCAGGAAGCAGAGGCAGGAAGCTTTCTGTGAGTTCAGGACCAGCCTGATCTACATAGTAAGTTCCAGAACAGCTGGGACTATATGGTAAGATCCTGACTCAAAACACCCAAGGTAAGAGAGAGACAGAGGGAGGCCGAGAAGATGGAAGAGGCACCAGATTTGGAAAAACTAAAAATACTTGTGAGAACTTCCGCACTGACAATGCCTGGGTGGTGGAACATTGGATGACTTTATTCCTTAGGCTTATCTGAAACTTAACATTTACTACACTTTAAAAACACATTAAAATGTTTCTTTAACTGTCCACTCATATAACAATTATGTGTTTGAACAATGAGGTAGTAGGGATAATCCTCTGCTCATCCCTGAGGCAGACGAAGAGTTCCTTAGCGCTCCTTCTGTGTCCTCGATGTGCTATTTTCACAACACGTCACTGTCCCCCTGGACTGTGTCTGTGCCCCACATTCTGTGCTCTGCTCCCCACTTCTCAGTTCACTCATACCTTCCCTCATTCACCTGTCTCAGCCTTTCATTCCCTCTTCATGGTAGAGAAAACCCTCGCCTGTTGTCCCCACATCAAGATCTACCTTGTAAACACCGAATAACTTCTGATTTTGTTTCTTCCTATTTGTCCTCTATCTACCCCTAATGCTAAGTGATTAGCAAAAGGGAAAGGATTTTACGTGGAAGGATAAGTGTGTCGCTAGCCAAGACACAATTGGATATTACTATGGTTCCAGCATATAAAGCTGAGTTCTGAGCTTTCTGGTGGCAAAAAAAAAAAAAAAGAAAGAAAGAAAGAAAGAAAAATGTGACTCTTTGCTCAACAGTATCTGATATTCTACAATATGTAAATTGAACTCTGAAAGTAAAAGTGCATGGCCAGACTGACTGGCCTCCAAGAGATCCTATTAGCAGCTACATAAAACCAGGACACAAAGCCTGGTTCTGGGGACACTTACAAGAACAGAGACACTTTCACCTCCTGCTGACTCTCCAAAGATGGTCACAGAGCCTGGGTCTCCTCCAAAGTTGGCAATGTTGTCCTGGACCCAGCGCAGTGCAGCTATCTGGTCCAGATGACCCCAGTTCCCCCGGCTGTATTCATCACCTGTGCTGCAAGACAATGGGGAGCAAGTATGAACAGATATGTCATGGCGGGCTCTAAGGACCACAGACTGACTTGGAGCTCAGCATGAGCTTCCTGGAATAAGGCTGGTTCCATATTCCTGAGACAGGGACCTTTGTTCTAGGTAGGCTTTCTTCTCTCAGAAAGTGTGTGCTGAGCATCATTATGTATCTGAGAGCTGTCTAAGACATAGAACACAACTGAGAGCTAAAGAAAAACTTCAGGCCAGTCAGCTGACACTGGAAATCAGCAGATGAAGAGAGATCATAGTGCCATCTAGTGGGGTTGAGAAGATGAAAACATGCCTGCAGGAGCACTCACTAAATTTATTAAGGAGACTGTCCCTTTATTACAGGAATCCTAATTAGTTTTATAATAAAAACCTGGAGCCAGATAAATAAAAACCTGGGGGAAAGCTGAAAGATCAAATGAACAAGTCACAGCCCCTTGTCACCTCGTCAGCCCCTCAGCTGAAGGGGGAAGATCCTGTCTCCGTGAATCCTCAGACTGAACAGGGAAGAAAGCTCAAGGCTGAAATGGAAGGGAAGCACAGGGCTGAAGTCCTGTCTCCTCCCACCCTCTATTCCTTTCTCTGCCCAGCCATATCACTTCCTGTCTCAACCTAGTACTTGGATTAAAGGCTTGTGTTCCCAAGTACCGGGATTAAAGGGGTGTGATCCTTAGTCCTAGGATTGAAGGCATGTGCTACCACTACCTGACCTCTATGACTAACTCTGCAGCTGGTTCTGTTCTCTGATCTTCAGGCAGTCAATTTATTTGATAGACAATATATTGTTGTTTGAAGACTTCTGACCCTGCTTGGGCCAGAAGTTTGGACTTGTCTGTGGTGGCTTTTATTTTATAAAAATGACTTAGACATTTATATTAATTTTATATTGTTTGGTTTATGGGTCTTAGGCATATTATTAGATTTTTATTTTAATTTAATTTATTTTTAATAATTTATTTGTTGCATGGCTTTATGGTCTAGTTTATTTGGGTCTTACATTGTATTTTTTGGAGGCTGAATGGAGTTTGACTATTTTTTTATTTGTCTTTTTTTAATTTTTTATTTTCTTTTATGGTGATTTATAAAACTAAAATAGCTCATTTATTTATAGAATGATATCTATTGCATATAGAGAATAGTCTCATTATACATTTTTATCTAATCAAAAAAGGAAGGTTTTAATTTTAATATAGTAA